>PVJC01007150.1:0-52492 GCA_004026665.1 Murina feae
GGTTTTCTTGTTGTTTTGTTGATAGTTTCTTTTGCTGTACAGAAGTTTTTTATTTTGATGTAGTCCCATTTGTTTATTTTCTCCTTAGTTTCCATTGACCTAGGAGCTGTTTCAGTAAAGATATTGTTACGACATATGTCTGAGATTTTGCTGCCTATGGATTCTTTTAAAATTTTTATGGTTTCCCATCTTACCTTTAAGTCTTTTATCCATTTTGAGTTTATTTTTGTGTATGGTGTCAGTTGATGGTCTAGTTTCATTTTTTTTTTTTGCATGTATCTGTCCAATTTTCCCAACACCATTTATTGAGGAGACTGTCTTGACTCCATTGTATGGTCTTGCCTCCTTTGTCAAATATTAATTGAGCATATTGGTTTGGGTTGATTTCTGCATTCTCTGTTCTGTTCCATTGGTCTGTGTGTCTGTCTGTTCTTGTGCCAGTACCAGGCAATTTTGAGAACAGTGGCTTTGCAATATAGCTTGATATCTGGTATTGTGATCTCTCCTATTTTGTTCTTCTTTCTCAAGATTGCTGTGGCTATTTGGGGTCTTTTTTTATTCCATATGAATTTTTGGAGAGTTTTTTCTAGATCTGTTAAATATGCCGTTGGTATTTTAATGGGGATTGCATTAAATCTATAGATTGCTTTGGGTAGTATGGACATTTTAATGATGTTGAGTCTACCAATCCATGAACATGGTATATTCTTTTTACATTCTAAAAACAGGTGATCTATATTTGTTTTTTGTTGTCTCAGGTTATTTATTAAAGGATATATGGTCACCTTGGCTAGTTTTTCTCAGTGGTTAGAACATCAGTCCACAGACCAAAAGGCCTCAGGTTCAAGGGCATGTATTTCAGTTGCAGGTTCTATCCTCGGTTCTCCCCTGTGCGCCTATAGGAAGCAACCAATCAACCAATGAATGTCTCTCTCACAAGGATGTTGATATTTTTCTCTTCCCCTGTTCTTTCTCTCCCTCTAAAAAAAAAAGAAACAAAGAAAAAGAAAAGAAAAGAAAAAAGAAAAAATCAATTGAAAAAAATGTCCTTGGGTTAGGATTAAAAACAAAAAAGAATATCTGGCAAAAGAAAAGTGTCAGATATAGAAACAGACTCATAATAAATACTCAACCTCATTTGATAGAGGAATACATATAATTTTATCTGATTTTCTGATTTAATACCTTATTATAAACTATTAATACTTGTGTAAGGAAATTTTTGTGTCTTATTAAACTCAAAAAGATTATTAGATAACAGTAAAAATTTTACATTTTAAGTCACAATTTTTTTCTCTTTTTGCCTTTTTTTTTAGATTACAGGAATACAAAGGTAAGTTGAGGCAAACCCTCAACTCTCTGCACAAGAGCTTAATCAGCCTTAAAATTAAGAGACTGCAATAAGAAAAAAAAGTATACAATTTCCTTTAGCCATCATTTTATTTTTTTTATATTTTGGTCATGGCATCTCAGAATATTGCTCTTAGGAGAGTATCTTCAATGTCCCTGGATTGTCTTTTGACTCAGTGGAGTAGTGTAGAAAATTTTTAATACAGTTTTATTTGTAGTGTTTGTTACTTCATTAATTTATCAAGTAATGGCTTGTTTATACATTTAAATCTTAACACTGTTCCATCTGCCAGGGAAAGGGATGTGGTAATATCTAGAAACAAACAAAGAGGGAAAGGGCTTGAGAGTTAACATTTTTCTTAAAGAGTTCAACAACATTTCCCTCAACTTCTACCTGTGATGAACTTTAAAAAATGTGTTCAAGGCAACTTTTTCATTAAAAAATCTATTTGATAATTCTATTAGCATTTAGAAATACATAGTTCATTTGCCAGAACTTAAAAATCTCCTCTTTCTGCGTAATACTTGTGTTCTAGAAATGTATTGGTATGCTTTAAATGGTCAGGCCATTTTTGATAAATAGAAAAGAAATTGAATTTGATTTAGTGTCTAACCTGCACACAAACATTTAACTACAGTGTGGCTGGATGGGTGGATAAATAGAGCTTACAAAATCATGTTTAGTTATAATAAACTTTAAAAACTTTAGGTCTTACTTCACCGCTAAGAATAGATAAATTTTTACCATAAATGTCAGTTTAGTAAGAATTAAGTGATAATTTATTCATGTTATAAATATAGGTAAATATTCTGCATTCTGAAGATTTAAATTGCTTACCTTTGAGTAAAATCATAAGTTTCTTTTAAATATATTGTGGCTCTAAGGATCAAAAGGTCAGTAAGACAGCTTTTAAAACTTAGAAAAATATCTTGTTTGAGAAAAAAATTGAATTCCATTGATGTCCCCTTAAGTCCATTAAAGCCTTATTAGACTATATACCAATGACTAAAACAAATATCTCCCTCCAGAATCTAATTCCTTCTTTCAGGAATGCATAGATTTTTTTTTTGTATGAGACCGTGTTGGTCTAGAGCATTTTCCCATATTACTAGTCTAGAACACTTTTCCCATACATTATAATCCATATTGTACTGTTTTCCAAAGATGTGTTATTAAGAAATTCATTGGAAAAAAAATCATGTGTTACATATTTTTCCAAAATTCTTTGGCGCCTTTGGTTTATGTAGAGGGGATCTTTGCCTCCCACTGAGACTTATATGGTGCAGCATTCACTCAAACAAGGAAACTTGTTCAGGAGCTAGCTAGCCAAAATGGAGACAGATTGCCCCACTCAGAGAAATAATTCTAAAAAGTATCTTACTTAGAGTCTTGAGTATACTTAGGCACAGAAAAGTGGTGAGAGGCCCAATATTTCATTACTCATTCAACAATTACTATTGAACTCTACAGTGAAGCACACAATGAGGTTACGGGGGCGGGGGGGAGGGGGGGCGGTCATGAATGTGACATATTAAGTTGAACAATACAAAATTGCCACACACTCAAGTAGCTTAACATGCTGCAACATGAAGAATGTGAAAGCAAAATGTTTTGGAAACTGGGAAATATTTCTGTTTCAGAACAATGGTACCTGCACTGGTATGTCCTGTACATCTTAACTTGTGTACTTGTAAAAAGACAGCAGTCTTGTTTGGAGTGGGAACAGGAGGAAGTCAACTAAAAACAGTGATTTAGTTGTGAGATGAATAAGTGGGGAAAGAGACGTGGGGGTGTGAGTTTCACTTTTTCTTCTGTCCTAATTTAGATGATATGCTGAGCATAGACTCCTTCCTACCTTGGGAACTTAAAACACACACACACACACACACACACAGACACACACATTCATGGGACCCATCTCAGATGGGATGACTGACAGCCATGTGGAAAAAAGCATAGAGCCAGTGTTCCAGACCATCTTTTGAAGATATTCCTCATATTTCTACTTGACAGTTTTAGAGTGCCAAGAGGGCAGCTGTCAACAGGGTATGGAGTCCTAGAGGTGGAGTTCATGCTCAAATGCTAATTTGCCCAGTGTTACCTTTTGCATTACCTGAGTGAGGATTAACATGTGTGTTTATATGGGTTTCTGGTAATACTGTTTTCTTAGTTATGACAATGGCCATGCACTGCAGTTCTTGAATGCTTTTAAAAATACCCTTCTAATATATTTTACATTTTGTTTGCCGTCTTATCTATCTGATTATTGTACACATGGGATTTAATTTAAGAACACACACACACAAACACATAATACTCTTTTACTGCTCCTTCTATATGGAAATAAAATTTTAGTAAAAGTGTGTTTGTGACTAAAATTACATCTAATTTAGCTGAATAGGATACGTTCAAGTATTTATTAAAGCATATAAACCAGCAATAAAAGCAACTACTATTCACCATTTAATTTAGTTGGAAAATCTAATAAAACATGTTTTTAATAAAAGTGATGTAAAAAAGTATACTTAATAGGAAATTAAATCTAGTGGTTAATTTTTTATGATTGTGAGTTTTAATTAGAAACACTATGAAGTTTTTTTAGGCTGAACACCACATTTCCTGCTGAGGTTATACTTTCTTATCTAAGACTTTTTCTTTGTTCTACAACTTTCTTTTCTTTTAATGGTTTTATAATTGCCTAAGAAATGTTGCATAAAGCAAAATGATTAAAATAATGTGATTATTTATGCAAAAACAAAAAATTGCATCTGTTCACAGTGCTATTGTTCTCAGTTTTTAAGTTGCATGTACTTCTGGTTTTAAAATAACTGAAAATAATAGCTTGCAGCTCCTTTTTCTTCATTCCAGTTGTTCTAATGCCAGTTTAAGAAATAATTTGCAGCCTTGACCAATTTGGCTCAGTGGATAGAGCTTCGGCCTGCAGACTGAAGGGTCCCAGGTTCGATTCTGGTCAAGGGCATGTACCTTGGTTGTGGGCACATCCCCAGTAGGGGGTGTGCAGGAGGCAGCTGATTGATGTTTCTGACTCTCTATCCCTCTCCCTTCCTCTCTGTAAAAAATCAATAAAATATATTTAAAAAAAGAAAGAATTTGCAAAATAAATTAATTGAATTAATTATTCTGAGTTGAGGTAGATATGCTGATGAAACTTTTAGAAATCTTCATTTTCATGGAACTTAATTTATAAATAATTATACATCAGAATTTGCAGAAATGTAAAGTATCTTTATACGTAATATAATAATTAGAAGGAAAGTTACTATGAATTAGAGGAAATTTTGATTGCTAGATTCTTTTGTAATATTGTGTACATTATTCAATCATTTGAAAGGGTTAAGGAAATAAGTGGTAATTCTCTGTTTCCAAAAGTAGAATAAATAGCTAGTTAGCTTACATATAAATCATAAGTATCGAAAAAAGAAGCTGAGGTTTATTTAAAATGCTTTTGTGGGGATTATTTCTTTTCTTGCATTCAGGGTCATAATATTTGAAAGTTTATCTTTCTCATAAGTTAAAATTCTGCTTTTTGATACTTTACTCATCTATAGAATAAAAGCCTAAGTGACCGTTACAGCAGAATGACCAGTCACTATGATGTGCACTGACCACCAGGGGGCAGATGCTCAAAGCAGGAGCTGCCCCCCCCCCCAGGGGGTCAGCTCACTCCCACAGGGGGAGCACTGCTCAGCCAGAAGCAGGCTCACAGCTGGTGAGCACAGTGGCTTGGCGGTGGTGGGAGCCTCTCCTGCCTCCGCAGCAATGCTAAGGAGCAGTGAGCTGAGGGATAAGGAGCAGCGAGCAGGTGAGC
This sequence comes from Murina feae, assembly GCA_004026665.1. Taxonomy (NCBI): domain Eukaryota; kingdom Metazoa; phylum Chordata; class Mammalia; order Chiroptera; family Vespertilionidae; genus Murina; species Murina feae. The sequence continues at coordinate 5,181 of PVJC01007150.1, forward strand.
AGATGGCGGTAAGGAGCAAGGGGTCCCGGACTGCGAGAGTATATGTGGGAGCGGGAGCGGGCCTGAGCTGGCAGTGCACATCCCCTGAGGCATCCGGACTGCGAGAGGGCACAGGCTGAGCTGAGGAACCCCCTCACCCCCCAGTGCATGAATTTTATGCACCAGGCCTCTAGTATTTCATAAGTGGTTTTCCATGTGAGTGCTTATTTAGAAATTTAAATTTTTATTTCAGTCTGAAGCTTGTATACCCCAGAGACCAGTCCAGTCTTAGCTAGGTTCTGGGCCTGTGGAAAATTGGGAGAAACTGCCTAGGTTCTAGGCTTGTCTTAGAGAATCTAATCTGGTCAGTGAAGAGTATCAGATTAATTGCGAGTTTTTCTTCTGGGGTGGTTCTTGCTTTTGAGGTATTGCTCTGTGGTTTTTGACATTATCCTCATGATAGTGTTTGCTGGTCCAGGAATGACTGCATGGATTTAATGTTCAGTGTTTCAGCACTTCAAGGAAATACCAACATTCTATTAGAACCAAGTAGCAGACACTAGATCCTTTTATCCTTGAATATGAAATTCTGTCAGTTTGATATAATAAATAAGATTAAGAATCCATGTGAGAGATGTTAGAAAATGTCTTTGAGCATTTAGTCCCAAATGAAAATTTTGTCTTTCCTTATAGAGAGGGAAGGAGAGGGAGAGAAACATCGATGTGAGAGGGGAACATGGATTGGCTGCCTCCTGTTCCCCCTACGGATGGCAGGTGGAGACCACAACCAGGTCATGTGCCCTGATGGGGGATTAATGAACCCACAACCTTTCAGGGCACCAGTCAATGCCCAACCAACTAAGCCACACTATCCAGGGCCAAGTAAATTCTGAACCCATAAATTCACTTATCCAGCTGCGTTATAGAATCAGAACCATTCTCATTTTCCCAATTTGAACATCTCAGCCACTAGTTGGTTTGTTTTACTGTCGCCTGGCTGGCCTTTGTAAACTCCCACTGTGAAGCGAACACCGTGCTATGTTTCTTTGCAACTTTGTTGTTGTGAGAGCGGGTAGTGTGTTTAAGAAAAGCACAGCATTAGCCTTTAGGCAACAGAATTTCAATGTTGGATGGGCTTTGAAGCTGGTGTTGCATTAGAGACAAATCAGCTGCAAAATGGGTCTACACTGACCATAAAAATCTTTATTTACTAAGTTTTCTTTTATCGATCATTACATTGGTATTGGGTATTAAAGAAAGCAGTCGGAAGTATTTTTCTTGTAAACTAGAGGCCCGAGGCACGATATTCGTGCAAGAGTAGGCCTTTACAGCCGTGGCTGCCTCGGTGCTCACAACCCCGGCTTTGTCCCGAATGTTGTCTGGACGGTAGTTCCTCTGTTCAGCCGTTTGGTCGATTTGCATATTACACTTTTATTATTATAGATTCAGGGTTTAATAATTTTGTTATCAGTCTCACTTCTTCATCCACCTGGGAGTGCCTTGGGGGCCAAAAGCAGTGGCCCTTGGCATTCTTGCACACTGCTTCTAAATAGTGTTGGAGGTAGTAAAACACAGCTTTTGAATTGAGATAGTGTTTTGGACTTTCTTCCCCACCTGCTTGCTTCTGTAGTGAAAGTGCACTCAGTATTGCTTTTCTTGCCAGACATTAGATAGGTAGGAGATGTCCTTGCCCATGAAGGAATGGTCTGTCCTTTTCCCATTTCACTTTGGATTCCCTGAAGCCTGTGTGTCTCCTTTGTCTACTTCTCAGAGCCACTCAGGAGCAATGGCTCATGAAGTCTCTTTGAGATTCTGAAGTAAATGCATTAAGAAGGCAGCAGGAGGACACTTCACTTTAAATCTTGAGCCCTGGTTTCCGTTCCCAGCTCTGTCTGCCATGACTAGTTTTGCAGCCTTGTTTAAGAACTAGAGGCCCGGTGCATAGATTCGTGCAGCGGTGGGTCTCTTGGCCTGGCCTGTGGGGATTGGGCTGAAATGAGCTCTCCAACATTCCCTGAAGGGTCCCAGATTTCGAGAGGGTGCAGGCTAGGCTGAGGGACCCCACTGGTGCACCTGACCTCTAGTATGCATATAGGATCTTTGTTTAATTCCTTCCTGTCCTTCCCCCTCCCCCCTCCCTCTGAGATTCATCAGTCTGTTCCATGTTTCCATGCCTGTGCACTGAGCGTCTGCCCCCTGGCCATCAGTGTGCGTCATAGCTATCGGTAGAATGATAGAAATGTCGCTTAGGCTTATATATATATAGATATAGATTATTAACATCTTTAAGCAACCATGTCTACAACTGTGAGTCAGAAGCCTAGCTAAGCCTCTGAGATTCATTCCAGTTTCAGTCACTTGGAGACTCACCCTCTCAGGATGCCCTTTCTCATCTATAGCATTTTATGTTACTTTGTCTTAACAAAACACTTTCCTTTGAAAAGTAAAATGGGCTGGGTCTGCATGGTTCAGTGGTTAAGCATCAACCTTTGAACCAGGAGGTCACGGTTCTATTCACCTTCAGGGCACATGCCCAGGTTGTGGGTTCGATCCCCAGTGTAGAGCATGCAGGAGGCTGCCAATCAATGATTCTGTCATCATTGATGTTTCTATCTCTCTCCCTCTCCCTCTCCCTTCCTCTCTGAAATCAATAGAAATATATTTTAAAAAATAAAATAGAAAGTGAAATGGGACTCCGTAATTTCCTACAGATCTCTAAATTGTTTTAAGTGTCTTTAATGATGGAGATACACCCCCCAACATCTCCCAGCCAGCTCTTCCCATCTGTAAAGAGCCACTTTGCTTCCGAGGTGCACATGTGAGGAGTGCTTAGAAAGCGGGGTGTTACTGACAGAGAAGACTCCCAGAGAAGACTCTCTTCCTCCAGGCTTGACTGTAAGAATCCTCCCGAGTCACTCTCTGCCATGTTTTTGCTGCCAGTCTTCCATTCCTTTGGTGAGAAACTGTGGTCAACCCAAAGGCTTGTGACTGTAGCTAAAGTGCAAAACTAACGCTTCCCCTCTCTTCTTTATGAACATTATAGGAACAGTTATCCCTTATTCTTTCCTGAGTATATGTGTGTGCATGTGTATGTACATATATATGCATGTGTGGGTAGGTGAGTATGTGGAGAGAGAATTTTTTTTAAATAATGATTATTTTCCTTCAAGTGCTTTTCATAAAATCCATCCTGAGATTCTCAGATACTGGCAGGCTTCTTAGGGTTTCCTTCAACAGCAACACACTTAAAGCTCTGGCTGATCATTCATCAGCTCGTCTCTCATTATGGAGGTTTATTCACTAACATATTGTTATGACAGTATCTTGGAGAACAGATTCTACCATCATAGAACAAAAAAAAAAAATAGTACTCATCACTGTTCACCTCTCTCTCTGTTCAAATCCATGATAAAGTAATCAAGAAAGATCCACTCAGCCTGACAGGCCCATGGGAATAGCACCGTGAGCGCTGGCCCAGCATTCCCACCTACTCTCAGTGAGGACACGCTGCCAGCAGCATTGGCAGTTGCTTATAATGTCATACGCAGAATTCTGTGTTAGAATTGGCGAGCACGTCTCCATCCTCATCTAGGTTCAGCCATCTAAAATCAAATATTTTTAGGATACTTCCAACCCAGAGCGAGGCTAGGTGGTGACGATTGCTCACTGTAGCCCAGGTGCTGTCCCAGGAATTACCTTTTCAGGTTTTCACAATAATCCTACAAAGTAGGACTGTCTTTATGGTATAGATGAGGACACGGAGGCTAAGCAGCTGGCGTGGCATCACCCAGCTGCCAAGTGGTACCAACAGGACTGGAGCACGGGCATCTGGACCCGGGGCTGCGTCTGTGAAGAGGAGTCCTCCGTTGGCACGGCCCACCCCTGACCATTGCATTTGCTACGCTCAGTGACTACGCTTGCTCACACACCTTTTTCCACTCCATCCACGTCCAGCCTCCCATTATGTTCGCATTTTCTATGCAGAGAATTAATATTCTGGCTAATATTTTAGCATCCCCGTGCTTTCTACACTGTCTGTCACGGTTACTTAGAGATGTTCCCCCATACTTGCCTCTTCTCATGCACATATCTCCTTGTGTCTGCATTGTCAGGAAGAAGCGATTGTTTCTTGCCATTGGAATCTGTTGGTTTCCTCTAGCTTTTTAACACAGGAGTGGCACATTTAAATTCTGTTTATTTCAATAATGTCTCTGGACAATCATTACCTTCTGTTTAAAATTCATATTTCCCTTTATCTGTTAAATGTGTAATTGACTTTTGACAATTTCTTTCATTTCCCTGCTTCTTTCCCTGTATGGAAAGGACAAGAGGGAATTGCGATTGACCTCCTGCACTGCATTCATTATTCCGAGTCGTCTCATTTTATTTTAGCAGGTTTTACTCTAAATAACAAGACTCAGCTTTGGGAGAAGGAGAAAAATTCACACACTTTTTATTTATCACTCTCAACTCATGAGAATACTGATTTATTTTATAAGCTTTTTTTCTTTTGGATAACATTTCAGCTTTCTCTATGTGAAATAACAATAAAGGTTATACCTTTTTTTTATAAATATAAAGGGGATTATTTTTTTTCATAAAGTATCCAGATGAATAGGCTACTTTGAAATAACAACTATTCAAGTCACATGCCTTAAAATAACATACTTTATCTGATAATGATAGTCATATTAATCTCATAAAAACATCTTAAAATGCTAGTAATGGGTGCTTCCTGTGGTAATTACCCAGATTCAGTAAATTTATATAATAATGGGATAATCAGCCCTACTCAAATGTGAGCAAACTTCAAAAGAAAATTCTAATATTATAAGTTGAAATTATTTACATTTGTGAAAAGAACAAAACTAGACCAATAAAGTTTATTAAATGCTTGCAAGATGTTGTAGTTTTGAGAACCTATATTTGCTGAATCGAGAGATGAGTCATAGAACCAATTGGCAGCTGGCATGTTCATTGTGTGGTTATGCACGTCTCTGCATGTTTTCCAGGGCTGGTCAGCTAGTCTGTAAATAGGCCAGCTTCTGCATTAGCTTCTATAGATAAGGGCCTACTCCTGCTTAAATAGCAGACTACAACATATTATTCTGTGTATGACAATTCTATAAATCACTTTCAGGTAGACCAGGTATTTTGACTTCCTTTTGAAAGAAATTTCTTAGCCTATCGAGGTGATGTTATAGTAACTATCATGTGGTTTAATAACCAAAGTAGTCTTTCGAGTCACATATTATTCTCATTTCAAAATTAAATCCTGTCTTTTATTTTCTTTCTTTCAAATCATGCTGTTGTTTGTTTGTGTGTGTGTGTGTGTGTGTGTTTTACTATTAAACTATTTTAACTTGGTAAGCAAGTGATCACAATGTTTTAACTTGCTAAGCAAAGCAGATTCCAAACTGTTGCTGAAGCTGACAGTGACCAAGAACATGACACGTTGGACCTTGGTCGGCAGTGGCCCAGGGTCACAGAACCGGAGTTTGGATCCCAGTTCTGTGACATGCTCTGTCTAACCTGCTGCCTGCCGTTTCCATACCATCGTAACAACTCGGCTGTTCCTCATCAGGAGAGGAATAACGGGGGAACTGGAGAATGTATGCATACCACTTACTAGTATACAGCTTGGTCAACAAGCTGCATTTAGGGCTCCCCAGGTCTGTTCCCTGATGATCCATGTGGGAAGGGCATGGACAAAGGCAGCTTAGACACATGCCCCTTAAAGTCCGAGTGATGTGGGCAGGTGCTGGGCTGTCAGTCACCCCTGGGAACAGGTGGTTGGCCAGAATGGGCGAGGCCGCTGCAAGGGCGAGAAACCTGAGCATTTACACTTGTGAGCAAAGGAGAGCCCTGTGCTCCCTCGGCTCCTGGCTCACTGGCTCACTGTCTGTGCCCGGGTCCTGCTGCAGGGCACTCTCCCCGGCATTCACCACGTGGCTCAGGCTGTGTGGGACCCACAGAGTGGCTAACGGACTTTAATTAACAATGCTGAGCCAGACCCGGCTGCCACATGGAAGGGAAGTTCCAGACACTGGCCCTCCTTTTGGTTTGCTGAATCCCAGGTGCCCCTCGTGCAGGACCGGGTTAAGGAGCCTGGACTTTCCAATCTGAGGAAGGTAACGCCACACAAATAAGCCATCTACCACATATCATTCTCCTGAGGGGGGCGGGAGGGGGAGGGGAGGAAGGGAGGAGGGCCGGGGCTTCTCAAAGTGCTTATCTCAGCTGCACCCCAAGAACCCCACTCCCACTCATGTCTGGAAAATCTGGCCCACTGATTTCTCTGGTAACAATTTCACATACATTAGTCCTCTGTTTTCAATTAAGGGTAATATTTCCCTTATTAACGTCACGGAGTCTATGACAGGAACCAATAAGATGACATAGTCATTTGCACACAATATCTATTGACCACGCTAGGTACCAGAATTATATGAAGTGCTGAAAATGTAGCCGTGTGCAAAGCATAAAAGGGGCCTACACTGTCGACATTGATATATGGTCAAGTGGGCGGAGACACAAGATGGAATGTATCACTGCAAATTGTGACAGGTGCTGTGAACGGCAAGAGCCTCGACAGAGAGGATGTCAGAGGTGCCGATTAGCCTGGTGGAGCTGGACGTGCCTCTCAGAAGAAGGGTCAGAGGTCAGAGGGTGAAGGGCAGTTCCCAGGTGGACAGAAACAGGACAGCACTCCAGTGTGGCACGTACAAAGGCCCTGTGCTTTGTGAACCGGTAAGGTATAACAGAGCAATCTTTTCAAAAGCAACGCATGCTTTGTTTTTCAAATGGTCTTACTTCCGTGGCCACATCCCCTTTCCAGCAGAACCAGGGCTTTCTAAGGCCTGCCCTTGGGCTAAGCGTGACATAGAAAGAAAGACAAAATCAACTGCTTGGGTTTTGAGTGCTTAAGAACATACTTTAGAGTCAATAGCATAGGTCTGCGTGATTAAAGCCTTGGCTTTTACTGGCAAGATCCTCGCATAGCACGTAATGCTAAGAAATTGACTTTGAATAGGAGCACAGGCCTGGAGGTCTGAACGCATACATTATGGAAAGGACCAGAATGCATAATTACATTAGAACTTTTTTTTCCCCCTCCCAGGGGAAGATAACAATCCCACTCCACGTATGTGGGGAAGGGCAATTAGAGAGAGGAGCTGCAGGGCTCCCTGGGAGATGCCTGGCGGCTGGGGCAGGGCAGCAGGCTAATTGGAACAGGCATGAAGGGTGAAGGAACAGAGTGGGTGTAGGTCTCATCAGCCAGGTGTGGGCAGGAAGACTGCAGACCTCGTAGGGAGATGCTCGTGTCCGATGTGGCATCTGAAGGCTGCCATACACTAGTAGGAGGCACAGAAGTAGTAGGAGGATGGAAAGCCACACAGGCATGCCCTGCCTGGGAGGGCATGGCAGCCAGCAGCAGAAAGAGGTCCCTGTGGGTGAGGTGAGAAGTCCTGAATCTATCCTGAAAGCACTGGCAGGGTCATCAGCCAGTTCAGCAAGGACAGACCTGGGATGAGGAGGCTGCTCTTCCTTGTAGGGCAGTGAGGAGAGAATAAACTGTGCCTCCCCCTTTTCCCTCCCCTTCCCAAGCTCCACAGGACATGCCGGCCCTGGGGCTCTAAGGGAGAAGGAGACTCCACTGGCTGGTGGTGATTAGAACCTGACTAGTTTACAAAAAAGACTGAGTTTTCACTGAAAATGACCAAATCATCTTAATCTGACAGGAAAGGCCCTCCCTACTGGAAGTGAGGAAAATAAACTGAATTCAGTTAAAAAGGGGAAATGCCCTCTTTTTTGTATTCTTGAATTGATGACTGTGTCAATTTACACCAGTCCTGTATGGAAAGCAAACATCATTAGTAATCAGCACTAAATTGGGGCAGAATCAAGAAGTTAGCATTTCTAAGGCACCCTCACATCACCTTAAACTTACCATCCTGGTCAATTTTCCTCCTTTTTGAATTCTTGTAGGAAAATAGAAAGCAGGCTCATTTACAACCTGTATTCTTTATAAGGGATCATTAGGCATTTTGGAAATACCCCTCCTGATCAAGATATATTTTTCAAAATCATGCTCAATGTTTGACATCATATGAGTAATTACTGAATTACTGATTGTCATACTGTCTTGTTAGTATAGCTACACAGTTGTATTGAACACAACTTACTAAGCGTTTTACTCTCTACACTTACGAATTCCTAGTTGATCAGATGTAGCAAAGGAACACATTGTTCAATGATGGCATGGAGAGTATGTCCCTGTCTCATTGGGGTTGTTCTGTATTCTCAACATCCAGTGTTGCTTGAAGAGTGATGCTGCTTGAAGACAAAAAGCCATCCTATATAATAAAAGGCTAATATGCAAATTGACCAGATGGCAGAATGACTGGTCTCTATGATGCGCACTGACCACCAGGGGGCAGACACTTAACACAGGAGCTGCCCCCTGGTGATCAGTGCGCTTCCACAGGGGGAGTGCTGCTTAGCCAGAAGCTGGGCTCATGGCTGGCAAGCACACAGCAGTGGCAAGCACAGCAGCAGGTGGGCGGTAAAGAGTGTGGGGTCCCAGCCTGTGAGAGGGATGTTTGAATGCCAGCTTAGGCCCAGTGCCTAAGCTGGCAGGCAGACATCCCCTAAGGGGTCCTGGATGGCAAAAAGGTGCAGGCTGGGCTGAGGTACCTCTCCCCCTCCGGTGCACAAAAGTTCATGCACCAGGCCTCTAGTCATTCATAAGAATGCCTTGAATCTAGAAGAAGGAAATTAACTTTACCTGAGACATTTCCACTTTCAATTAGAATATAGCTTAAGTTCACCCAGTGAGAGTTGCTATGACGACCAATCCTGGGAATCTTATGACCATCCTCCTCCAAAAATGACATTAATTTCATCCTTATGCAAAGAGAAAATGGTACTTATTACCTCCATTGCAAGGATAATCATGTATTTGTTGCTCACATCTTTAAATTTAGACAGAAACATATTGGCTTCAAGCAAATGCTAAAATGCTTCAAGTTAACACAGATATACATTGGATCCTTTCTTTCATAAAGGCTTTTTTTTTCAAATGTAAATGTAATAGATATATTTATTTGGCAGTTTGTGGTCAACCTACTTTGGAAGTTAGTTTATTCATTTTATCTTTTTTCAAAGACATGAATAGATATTTGCAGTATTGTTGTGGAAGATAATATGGTGGAAACTTAAATACTTTGTTTTATGTTGAAGGAGGCAGAAATGAAAAACAGTAAAGTCATCAATTGCTGTAGTAACCACTAGAGGTCTACTGATATCAAATTTCTGCCAACATCCTTCATTTCTACAAATACTTGAAATGGACACGTTCATGTGAATTTAAGTGAATTTCTCCTTCTTCGTTGTATGTATCTTTCATTCTGCGGACGTTTAATTCCACATAAAATTAAGGGTATGTGGTAGCTCCTTGGGTTTTTGTTTGTTTGGGTTTGTTTTGTTTTAGGTTGTTGTTTGTTTCCCTCTCCGGTTGTGTTTAAATACTGTATCATGACTGTTCACTGAGGAGAACAACGTTGAAGTGCTTGGTGGGCACCGGTTACTTAATTCACCCCCCCCCCATATCAGTTCAAAAGAAATGTCCATCTTGCTTTTCACCCATATGAATTCCATTGGATTGTAAAGCCAGAATTTACTCCCTGTGTTACACACTTTGACTTTGACTTGTGAATATCCCTCCAGGGAGTTTGCAATGCACATGCCAATCAGATGGAAGCAGAGTTCACCATTCAAGGACTCACGTTGTTCGGTCCTGTTGCTAAAAACAGATGCCCTCGGTTTGGTTAGAAACGGTACGTGTTGCTAGTCCACATTATGTAGAAATTTTGTGTCTAAGGATCTTGAAAGTATGAAATGTTACTGTGCTATTCAACGTGATTAGCCATGTTACCTCATTTTACATAAAAGAAGGCAGCAGTTGAAATCTGTGCGCAAGGATTAAGGTGCCCATCTGTGAACCCTGTGCTTGGGAGGAACTCAGTACATGGCGTTCCTGGGACGGTCTGTCTCCCCGTGGTGGGGCACAGGTGGTGTTTAAAGAACTGAGACACACCATGTGGTCCACAGTGCTTGGCAGAGTCCCAGCTTCGAAAAGTCACCTTCCTCCTCCTCTCACTCTACTCCAGCTTCAGCCCCTCATCTCGCAAAGGTGAAAAGTGACCTTGGAAACATGGTGCCATCTTGGTGGGAAGAGGAGGAAGGGAAATGTGTCAGCTCTGGGATTCCTTCCCTCATTAGCCACATAATTATCAATACATCGGCAATAAGGGAAAAGAATCTGAATTTAAGGAAACACTGTATCTACATTTTTTGGAAGGCTTATTTATTTTTTTAAAACATGTTTTTATTGATTTCAGAGAGGGAAGGAGAGGGAGAGAGAGATAGAAACATCAGTGCTGAGAGAGAAACATTGATTGGCTGACTTCTGCAAGCCCCACACTGAGGACCCAGCCCACAAACCCAAGCATGTGCCCTGAGGCAGCATTAAACCGGAGCTCCTGGTTCATAGGTCAAACTCAACCACTGAGCCACGTCGGCCGGCCTTCTGGAACATGTAGTGAGCGACCCCTGGGTTTATTTTCAGACATCACTCTACTAGGAGGCAGGAGCAAAGGGTGACTTCCGTTGGGTCCAGGTAGCCCACATCCATGTGTTTACCGGGTGTTGCTAGGTAACGTTTTACTCCATCCAGGATGGCCTTCTGAGCGAGCAGAGCAGGCCCTGCTGCCTGAAGGGTGTGGAGGCTGCTGGCAGTGGCTCCCTCGCTGTGGTGCTTGTGTGTGAACTGAAGTCTGTGTACCCTGCACAGGCTGCTGGCTCCAGGGGAGTGAGGGCTGCTGCCAGGTCAGGCTCTGCTCTGCCAGCCACAGGCGTCTTCTCTAATGTACCTGACAAGAGGCAGCAGCTGGTGCCCGTAGCCAGGCTTCCTGAGTTTGCCCAGGCAGCCCGTGTGCCGTGCTCCTCTCTGCCCCACTGAAGCGCCTGCTTCACTCACCTGTCAGGGGACATTAAATTGTGCCGTCATACCTTCAGGAAGGTTCTTGTGTCCTCATCCTTATCAAAATTAAAATCAAATACACCCCTCAAAGCAAAACTCTTACAGCTGTGAATGAATACCTACATTTAAATTACCATCTACTATCTGGGAAGGCTTTGTCGGGATTTAAGGGCTTTTTTTCTTGCATTTATGGGGTGTGTGTGTGTGTGTGTGTGTGTGTGCAGACTATATACAAAGATTCAAGCGTACACACAAACAGAGGAAGCAGTAGCGTGTGTACGTATTCACAGAACACACTCACCCCCCAGCTTCACACAGCGTCCACCTGTGAACTGTTCAGACTGGGGAGCAGAGCACAGGAGGAGAACAGGCTTTCGATGTTTGAGAATCTCTCACTTCGGCCACGCCTCCTGGGCCAAGGTCACAGGGAAATCTACATGAGGTCAGTCCCGTCTCTCTATTCAACTGTGATCACTTACTGCTTCTGGAAGCATTCCCTAGATATGATTTAAAAGACTTAACAGTGATCAGTACGCTGGGTCCAAGGATAATTCAGCCATTTCCCAGTTACTCTGCCCTCACTGTGAACCAGACATTTACCTGCTGGGCCCACAGCAATAAAAAAGGCAGACAAGAGACCAGTTATCATGGATTTAATATTCTAACAAAAGAAAGCCTAACTCTATGAACTAAAACACGAAATCCTGTATATGGGAGAGAGTAAGAGCTATTAAAACTGCTTTTTTAAGAATAAAATCAGAAATGTAGGTTTTTTTTTAAAAAAAAAAGAATTAATAATTAATTTTTAAAATTAAGAATTGCCCACTTGTGTATTTATTATTTATTTATTTATTTATTTATTTATTTATTTATTTATTATAACCTTTATTGTTGAAAGTATTACATGTGTCCCCTTTTTCCCCATTAACCCCTTATCCCCTCACAGGCCTTATTCCTCAGGCCTTCCCCACACTATTGCCGGAGTCCATGGGTTATGCATATAAGCATGCAAGTTCTTCAGTTAATCTCTTCTCACCCACCCACCCACCCTATATTCATTCTTTATTGGAGTATTTTGACTCTGCATTCTTTTAAGATTTTCTTTTATTTGGCAGTTTCTCCATAATATGTCCATGGCTGTGTGTGTGTTTGTGTAAATTCTGATTGGGGTTGGTTGAGCATAGTATTAGCTCTGTGGTTTGAGATTTTTTTTAAAGTCAAGTTCTTCAAACTTTCAGACTCCCCCCTCCTTAAAAATTTCAGTCCCATATGCTCTTTTCTCTCCTGTTGAGATTCCAATAGCATTGCATGTCTATTAATTGATATTATGTCACAGATCACTGACATTTTTTAAACCGTCTTTCTCTCTTTATGCTTTAGTTTATTTTTTTTCCATTTGACTTCAAATTCACTTATTCTTTCTTTTATCCATGTCCAATCTTCTGTTTACAATGATCAGTACAATGAGATTTAATTTCAGACACTGTATTCTTCAATTCTATAATTTCCATTTGGAGCTTTTCTTAGAACCTCCAATTAGCTGCTGAAATAAGCTATTACTCTAGCCAATATATCAGTCTTTTGTTATAAATTGTTTAACATACTAAAAGCTCAGACATGCTAATTTAAATAACTGAACTAGATATAGATCCTCATCTGTTTGCTTTGATTTCCTCTCATGGTGGATAATAATAATATCCATATAAAGACAAACTACAGAAGTTTATATAATGACTGATTTATATCACAGTTAACAGTACTATTGAATTGTATGTCACAGTTCACAGGTAAAGTATTACATCTACTACTAATAATAACCCACATGTTTGTTTTACATTTAAAATGTTTCAAACAGCTGCATGTCTGTATTCTAACGTACTTTATTGTCTTTCATTCTCTCCTGTGAGACTTCTGCTGCTCTCTTTATTGTTCCTTCAAATGCATCTTCACGTTACTCATTAATATTTCAGGCTTTGATATTTGCCATTCTCATTTTAAGTCCTCATTCATTTTCCTCTTTGGTCCTTTTCCTTACCTCACCCAGTCTTGCCCTTACCTCACTGTGTCCGTGTTTCTGCTTTATCTTTTTTCCGGTTGGGAAAGACGCACTGTCCTTTTTGGTATATGTTATTCTAAATAGCACATAGTTTGTTCCTCTGGTAATTAAAGCAAGAGTTTATCCCTAATAACATCTCTCGAGGAGTGGCAGCAACTCTGGTGACAATGTTAACTGTCTGTGAAGTGTTCGTTCCTGGAAGCTGGAAAGATACAGCAGGTAGTTAAGACTTGGTCCCTTTACCTCAATAAACGTGTAAGACTGCGGGTTAAAAGAATTACCTGATACTTAAATAAACAAATGAAGCTCTAGATGTTGCAATACACTGGCTATGTTTCTTTTCCTTCCTTCATGCATGGTTTCACTCGTGTAGAGCTGATGACAACAGCAAATGCAGCCAGCTTTATAGTTAGCCCCACAGCGTGACCCCACCAATGCTGGGTGTGTGCCTTGAAAGGGAGGTTAGCCAGGCCACTGGTTGACCTGTGGGCCATCGTATTGCCCTGGCCGCCATCCCATACGTCATCTAGTGTACGTGGTGTCCTTCCAAAGCGCTCTCAGCTGTCTCCATGGAGAACCACTGTAGTGACCAGGAGAAGAGATTTCCAGTGCTCTTCGCTCCCATGCAGCTGGGCTACAGGATTAGGATGTTGGTAGTAACACCTCATTGCATTTTTCTCACTCACCGTAACTTGAAGAGCACCATTAAGATAATGCTTATTATCTTAATAATAAACATTATTAAAATTATATGTAAGATTATATGGTGTTTATTCATTCAACACTAACTCGGCAAACTTTTTCACATATGTGTTATGCATTAGTGATTAAACTAAATACATGTATACACTAGTTCTCAATTATATTCTCTGACATTTTTGTACTTCATAATACACTTAAGTCACTGGTACATGATATTATGAAGGCTTTTTCGTTTTATAAGACATCTTGGTATGAAATTTGGGCCACTTAGGGCATATCTGCCTCTAAGTTAACTTGAAGTTTTGTTTTCTGGAGAAATTAATACTAAATGTCTGAGAAATACCTTTGCAATTTGGAGCCAACCACAGAGCGAGGCAGAATGTTTCTGCGCCTGCATAGCACCCGTGTGCTGAGCAGCTCAGGGTGTTCCATGCGCAGCATCTCATCCCCGCCCATTGCCTTCTGCACTCCCTGCTGAAACACGGGAAGTACGACTTCCTGTCTCAGGTCATGTAGACCAACTGCGTGCCTTCTCTAAGCTCCGGTTTGCTCACAAATATGTCCATTTTCTCCTAAAATAGTGAATTAATTCAACCAACACATAGCGGGCATTGCTGCGGGTACTTGGAAGAAATCGGTAAACCAAACAGGAAATAGACACTCTGTACTTTTCAAACGTTGCATTCCCTGTTTCAACCTGCGTGTACTCCACTGACCTGTTTTCCAGTTCGCTAGTACCCTGTATGTTCATCTCCAATCATTATCCACTGTATCTATTAAACGCTAACTGTTAATTATTTCACATCGAACGTTCTTGAGTTTCCTTTCATAGATTCCAGTTCTGATGAAATTCACACTTCTTTTCTTCTATCCTCTTTAACATAATAATCAGTTATTTTAAATCTGTTTCTTATAACTCCAATGACTGGACTATCTGTGTATGTCTATTGTCTCTTTTCTATAATCAGTATTTTTTCTTGATCCTGTTTCTTTGTTTGGCTTGTACCTCTTAAGTGAATTTATGGCTATCGTTATTAAAAGTAGTAGAGAGTCTCAGGAACGGTAGCTGGTTGCGTCCTACTACTCTTTCAGTGGGAACTTGCCTCCCTTTTTTGATATGAGATCCATCCTTTTTGTTCCTTATAGTATCATGAGATTTCCAAAAGTCTTCTTCCCTTCTCTGCCTGTGAGCAGTAGATGCTGATATTCTTGGTCTCTCTCCGCAGGAAAATCGGCATTTGTCCTGAAAGAAGGCCACGCAGAGAATGTTGGGTCACAGTTCTCTAATATCCTTCTCTCTGGAAGCTTGGGCTCTCAAGTGCCTGCTTCCTGTTAGCTGTCTGATGCCTTCAAACAGATCTGAAGCATGCGCTTTTAAACGTACGCGTTCCTGGTAATCCTCAGTGGCAGCACTGCCTGCTCCAGTCTATTCCATTACGGGGCATCTGCTGCTCCTTTGATGATCTCGTGTGCCTGCCTCTGGACCAGGACAATTCTCTTCTAGATCCTGTCGTAGCATCCTGGGCACCACTCCATTCTAGTGTCTGTCACCAGGCTAGAGGCTGTGTACTTGTCTGTCTCTGCTGCTAGGCCATAAACTTCTAGAAGGCACAGCATCTTTTTTTTTTTTTTTTCATTTCCTGACACATGATTGCTACTGAATAAATGATTGTTTAATAAATAATTAAAAAGTGGGGATAGGCATGTATGTGTAGGTTTCCGGACCACATGGGATGCCCTTTGCCCAACAGTTATTTCAGAGTTTGTCTTCCGCTACGTTTATGCTTTTGAAATCTCAATATTTTACCGTGTATTTACAACTTTTTAAAAAAAAATTTGAACCATCTGTAATTTATTTTGTTATATAAGGTAACACCAAGTTATTTCTTTTTTTATTTTATATCTTAGGAAAATGAGCAGTAGTGTCAAAGTAAGTTGCAAAAATAACGTTTTTTAATTGACTGCAATATTTTTTAATATATTTTATTGATTTTTTTTACAGAGAGGAAGGGAGAGGGATAGAGAGTTAGAAACATCGATGAGAGAGAAACAGTGATCAGCTGCCTCCTGCACACTCCCCACTGGGGACATGCCTGCAACCAAGGTACATGCCCTTGACTGGAATAGAATCTGGGACCCTTGAGTCCACAAACCGATGCTCTATCCACTGAGCCAAACCAGTTAGGGCTGACTACAATATTTTTTATTAACAGTGTGAACCCATCATAATTAGTTAGTAGATTTATCTTTCTCTTTTGACATGCTTTAGTATTTTTAAATGTTATTTTTCATTTTGTGGCATTAGGTATTAAAATCCTATAGATGATATGAAAAAATACATGTTTATATACAATTGAGAATTTTTACATATTTATTTTTAAAACTAGGGGCGCGGTACACAAAAATTTGTGCACTCGGGAGGTCCCTCAGCCCAGCCTGTGCCCTCTTGCAGTCTGGGACCCCTCTGGGGATGTCCACCTACTGGCATGCCTGGCCAGCCTGGGTGAGGGGTTGATGGCTGTTTGTAAGCTGGCCAAGCCCCCCAGTGTGGACCCTCACCCCATTGGGGTGTGGCAAGGCTGGGTGATGAGTTGAGGGCCATTTTCAGGCTTCCCACAGCCCCTTTAGGTTTTGGGTCCCTACTGGGTTGCCTGGGCAGCCTGGGTGACAGGCTGAGGGCTGTTTTCAGGCTTTCAGGCTGCCCACAGCTCTCATTGATCCAACGTCCCAGCAAGTCTGGCTGGAAGCAGGTTTCTGGAACCCCAGAATTTATCTTCTATAATTGATACACTGTTCCTTTAAGCCGAGGCCTAGGCAAGTAATGAAGCCTCCTGTTGGCTTCAGCTCTGTGGCTTCTATAATTGAAAGAATGTTGCCTTAGTAGACACGCCCAACTGGCCTAGGCAGACAGTTTTCTCCATCGCTGGTGCATCGGAAGCCTGCTGTTTGCTTCAGCTCCGAGGCTTCTATAATTGAAACAATGTTGCAAAAATGTTGCCTGAGCCGGGAGAACCCTAGTCGGCCTAGGCAGACAGTTTACTCCTGGTGCAACTGAAGCCTTCTGTTTACTCTAGCTCCATGACTGCCGGCCTTCATCTTGGCTGGGTTAATTTGCATACATCCGCTCTGATTGGCTGGCGGGCATGGCTTAGGTGTCCCGTAGAAATGGTCATTTTCAATATTACCCTTTTATTAGATTAGATTCCTAGTTGAAATTCCCCAACCCTCCCACCCCTTCCCCCACCTTCACCCCCCCTGCATTGGGAGCTTCCTCAGATTCATTGGGGAAAAAGTTAGCTATTCCCTTTCTTAACTTCCCCAGGCCCTTCATTTCTACTGTGCTTCCTAGTTCCTAATCTGGCTTTAGTTTTTTCTCAAGCAGTTACAGTGTACTTACATGCTCACATTGTCTGCCCCCCAACACACTCTCCCTCCCCTTCCTCCCCCCTCGTAAACTTCTAGAGATAGGGCATTTCTTTCTCTCTGGTTTACTCTTGTATCCCCAGCTCCTCAAACTGTGCCTAGTACAGAGCATGTGCTGAATGAACATCAGTTGCTATTGATTGTAAATCAACTGAAGACAGGGACAGCACCTGGAATATTAGCCTTAAAGCAGAGGTTTTTAAAATATATATAATTAATAACTCATTCTTTTGTGAAACTGAAAGGGTTTATGTCATTTATATTAAAAGACCCCATTAATTGTAGTGAGTAGCAGTTGTTCACCAAATAGTTCTTCACACAGAATTAATACACAAGACCTACATATTTAAACTTGACTTCATTCATTATTTGAATACCTATTTATGTATTGATTTTATAAACCCATAGTAATTAGTTATATAGGATGAATACTTCTCTTCTGATATATTTTAGAATCCTTAGATATCATTTATTCATCTTACTCTATTAGATATTAAAATCCTATAGATGCTATGAGAAATACTTCTGTACATCATTGTGTACATGTGGCTAACATTGTGTTTGGAACAGCTGAAGCAACAATGAATACTATTTAGTTTATGTCTTCAAAACCCTAAATAAAGCCTGACATTACATAGTATTTTCCATATTCTAGGCACTGTGAGGAGATCTTTACGTATGTTTCCTCCGTGGATTCTCATAAGATTTCCGTGAGATAAGCACTGTTATTTCCTCCATTTGGAAAATGAGGGAACTGAGGCCCAGCAAGATCAGAAATGCATCTGTCTGTGTTCAGTGTCTCCAACGTCTAGAGACTGGGCCTCAGGCTTTCTGCAAGAGGTGGCTTCTAGGAAAACGGCTCTCTCGACCTGCCCTGTGCTCCCCTTGCCCTGGGCCCAGGGTCTCTCTAGGCCTCTTTCCCCAGAACTTCCTTGGGGTTTGGCTTCAAAACTGGTTTTAAAAACAATGCTCTTCACCCTATTTTCTCTGGCCCTCTTTCTCCCAGGACAAACATATTATTGTGCTTTAACAATTACTCTGATTATCATGTTGAAAAATCATGGGCTCATAAAATTAACACATGAAAAATAATTATAAAACTCTTAAATTTCTAACAGCATTGATTTCTTGCATTTATATAACCTTAGTGAAGGACTATACACCGCTTTCAAAATTTAAATCTTAAGTTGGTGCACTCTCAGCATGACCTACTTAAAAATAAACTTAAAAAAAGAATATTACCCTTTGGGGCGAAGGAGAGCTGGAGAACATATAATATGACTAATTTCCAGGTAGTTAGTCTTAAAGGATTAGCAGATGGTAAACATTAGCTGTTAGACCGGGAAATAATTTTTTAACTTTTTTTTTTTTTTTTTAGCTAAGAGGTTCGTCAGAAATAACTAATTCTGATTGGTTGATTTTGAAAGTACCATATGTTGTTTATATGTTTTGGCATTTATCCAGTTTTCCCTGAAGATAAGAGTGAAAAATTAAAAAAAAAAAATCTCATTACTAATTAGATAATAATGCACATAATGGAAACAGTTGCCGTAACTTCTTGAATTATGAGAATGTATTGGAGAGGGCTGTGTGAATAGGATCCTGGGGGGATGCTCTGCTCATACCCAGGAGACGAGAGCATGTGTCCTGGACACACATACCAAGGCACCCATGAAACTCACTTAACTATTACTTTTTTACTGTGTTAGAAATTTAAAACCCAAATGAGTCTCAAAGTGCCCCATCCATGTTATACGGATGACTCAGTGTAAACACGCAGTACTTGCAATATTGACATTCTATTAGTAATTAATATCTTGAGACTTTTTTCTTTTCTTTTCTTTTTTGTTACTCTCTCTTTTTTGTTGTTGTTGTTGTTAATCCACATGTAAGGATATTTTTTCCCGTTGCTTCTTAGAGAGAATGGAAGGGGAGGAAAGAAGGAGAAGGAGAGAAACATTGATATGAGAGAGACACATCAATTGGTTGCCTCCTGCACGCACCCTGTCTGGGTGGAGATTGAACCTGGGCAGGTTCATCCCCTTGACCGGGAATTAAACCCAGGGCCTTTAGGTGCCTGAGCTGACACTGTAACCACTGAGCAACGCCAGCCACGGCTAGCTTAAGGTTTTCACACACATTTGGGTGAAAAATAGCAAGTAACTGAGATAGCATGTCAGTCCCATAGGACTTTGGATCCATGTAAGGTCCCCTCACTTGTGAGTGATAGCAACATTCATAAAGTGATGTTCTCCCTCTGCACTCAAAATAGTAGGTGTAGATCAAGCATGTCAAACTCAAAGCCTCACCTGGGCCAAATAAATGAGGCATGTGGCCTGCGGCGGAGAGTTTAACATGCTTGGTGTCAATGATGCAAATGATGTTGCGTCAGCCACAAAGGAGAGTCATTGCAGCCTAGTGTGGGGCAGGCTGGTGTGTAGTGAGAGGCTTGGAGCATAGGGGATTGAAGTGTGGGAAGGACAGCAGGAAACCCAGGAGTGGAAGGGACAGTGTGGATCCTTCCTGGGGGGAACCCTCGCTCAGGGTGGGTAGGAAACGGAACCTCTGCTGCCGAGAGAAGGAAACTTGCCCAGCCCCATGTCCTTTCCTTCCAGTGGGAGAGATGGACAGGTGAATCCACAGGCATGCTTCTGAAGAAAAACGAATGCTCAGAACGACCCAGTCAGGGCCATCGGAATGCGTTAAAATGACAAAATCTTATTAACCATGGTGACCTCAATAGATTTAATTAAAAATTAAAGGAGAAAACGTGCATTATTTACTATTTAAAATGTGTAACCATGTATGTGTTAATAATTTTCCCAAAAATGTAACCGCCGTGTTTGCAAGTGATACGCGTATACGCGCCTCTGCAATGTGACCTGATGGCAGATCTCGCTGCTGCTCACAGGTGCCTGCCCTCCATCGAGGAGTATGTTTCTGAGTGATTAACGCTCCTGGTGATTATCCTGGGGCTAATGTCTGTATGCAAAATGTGGCTGCAGGGATGTGCTTTTGTTAGCATAGCTCCTCCCCCAGCCGGAAGCCTCAAGGCTCCAGACATGGATGCTGGAGGGAGAAAATGGATGTGTGTGTGTGTGTGTGTGTGTGCGTCTAACCTTCAGGTAGATACAGTCCGGATGATATACAAAACAAACAAAAAACAAAGACAGAGCTCTCCCTTTCTCGAGGCTATGCCTAGCACATTGCTCTCATTGTAGAAAAACTTTGGAGTAAGCAGAATGCTTGAAAATGAGGGTGGTGTTTTAAAACAGCTGTCCAGAGCATTTACAACGGGAAAGGCAACATGACTGAGAAAAAAGCACTTCTGTTAAATAATCCTGTGATCTTCCAGCCATGTTGCTACCCAGCCATCTCCCCGTAGCAAAAGGCACCGATAATTTATCAGCAGCCCAGCTGTCAGCGAACTTGCTGGAGGATTGCATCCTCCAGGAAGGAGCCCATGGCCCTGAAGGAAAACTGAGTGCCTGCTTGCCGGAGTCTTTGAAGGTTCATCTCCGTAGTCCCACTGCTAGAATGTGCTCTGTTGTCATAGCAACACCATCTCCTGCTTCATACAGGAAAGATTAGCTCTTACTGTGCAAAGGAGAGAATTTAGGGGAAGTCAGATTAATCCCTGGGTGCACTTGGAGAGAAAGGTTGGACCTTGCCTGAGGGACGCCGCTTCCGCAATGATAGACTTGGCCCGCCACAGACACTGGGGTTTAAGTTGAAGAGCGGAATTCACAGTAAGTGTCAGTTTCTGCAGTCGAGCATATTGATGGATGTGGCTTGTGGAAGTCTCGCTGGAGACTGTCCCGTGCAGCAGGAGGATGACTGCAGGGGCTCTGATAAGATGAGCTATGCTTTCCTCGTCTAGGTGGTGTTGAAAGGGTTGGCCACATCGGAAACTTGAGGGAACATTTTGGAGACTTTTGAAACATCCATCTAAAATCCTGGGAGCATGTCAAAATTAGATAAGCAAAAAAAAAAAAAAAAGTATTACTATGCTTATGCACTTAATTTATTGACCTTAGATCTTTGTGCTTTTAAATTTTATATATAGAGAGAAAGACTCATGAAAAAACCTATGTGTGTGAGGAGGTATGTTTTTCAACACCAAAACTGATGAGGTTTTATTTTAGGATTGCAAATGTGCTTTTTCAATGATGTATACATTTTTTCCCCCAAAATCCTTTCAGAAGTATACAAGCGGCATAGTTCTTTTAAGTTAGTTATAATATGACAAAAAGATGGTCTTTGGGGAAGATTAATTAATTTAGCTCTTCTTTGTGGTGCTACTGCTTCTGTTTGTCAGCATAAAGCAAGTACATGTGTAAATCCTCCAAGATTTTCTGTTGCCTCAAATGCATTTTGTTCTGGGGGTGCTGTGAGGTGGATTTATTTAGTTTTTCCCTCCCTTGATTTGTATTTGCACAGTTCTTTCCACAATTACTAAGGATTCATTATATTTTAGGTTAAGAGCAGGGAAACCTTGCCATGGATTTGAACTGTTTGATGTTAATAGCTACAATGGGGATGTCTGCTCTTTCAGAAACTTAATTACTTCAAAGGACACTTTCATCCACCTCCAAACATGAAAACATTTCACGAATACCGAGGTTTTTCCTACTATATTGCTCATATGTTCACTGTGTGGTTTTGACTCTCAGTGCGATTGACTCTAAAAGTGTGTATTTTCAATATAAAGTGTTCATAGTGAAAATTCATTGTGCGGTCTGTCATGATTCTCAGTTGTTCTGATCATGGCCATTTATGTATGATGTATATTTAGAAACTGTGTACCCAATCCTAAGGTCCTAATGTACTGTCATACTACAATTAATTATCACCGAGTAGGCTAAGTATAGCCATTACCGTAAAAATCGTTAATTGCCATCTGAAGTGTGCTGCTCTGATTGAGCAGGAGGGAGAGGCTTGGATATTGCTGCCAAAGCAGAGCAGGGACCACACACATACTCCTTTTCTCTTGGAACTTACTGCTCGAATAGACCAGGGGTCTGAGACTTGGAGGGACACCCATGTGAGAAGGGTACATGAAATCGTTCTCTCTGTATGTAAAGAATACACATAAAATCATAAGGGTCATACTGGGCTTCATGGCATTCAGGCTGTCACTATGCAGAAGCCCGATGCTCTTAAGAAAATGGAGACAAAGCAGGAAGTCAGGAGCCCCTTTTGTGAACGGTGGCTAATTATTCCGACAACCTCTCTTCAGTGATTTCTACCAATAGTTCGCAATAGAGCCCTTCAGAATCACAGATAAAGAGCAAATCTGCCTTTTCTTCCCAATTCCCCCTCCCCCATAGAAAACAAACTAGCGTAACTGTATCTCTTCATAGACTTTGGACAAAAAAATGAGGGAACCGATGTCCTCAGGCCAAAAAGAGAGATACTTGGGGCTCACATGTGGTAAGCTCAGAATCAATCAAAGAGAGCTGGG
Organism: Murina feae; assembly: GCA_004026665.1. Taxonomy (NCBI): domain Eukaryota; kingdom Metazoa; phylum Chordata; class Mammalia; order Chiroptera; family Vespertilionidae; genus Murina; species Murina feae. The sequence goes on from PVJC01007150.1 coordinate 27,849, forward strand.
AAAGAAGATGGCTAAGAAAAAGGGGCAACATTTATTGAAATAACAGAATAAAGTCTATAAAAATAACTAAATAATAATTGAAAAGCAATTAAGACAGAGACTTAACTCATTCACTACCTTCACCAAAGTTTCTTAGAGGTATTCTAAACCAGCTAAAAAAAAACACAAAACCACACACATTTTTGTTATGGCACTTAGACTGTCCCAGTTCCTGTCTTATGTACTTGATTTCTTTTAGGAACAAAGCGGTGATGGGACCATTGCCAGTGCTGTAGGCTGCTGACAGTGGAGGTACGCTTACCTCTCAGGCTCTTTGACTGGGCCCCGGCTGCTCTGCCCAGGTCTTGCTCGCAGAGAAGCGGGTCTCCTTCCAAAGCCCAGTCAGTCCTGGGAAGGCAGCCCTTGGGGTCTTTGGGAGAACAGGCCACTCCGTCTTCGCGCTGGCCTCAGAGGTTCGGAATGTCATTGGGAAAGTCCAGGAGTCAGTTGAAGATGAAAAACCTTTAGGAACTCACGGTCGTCTGAAAGCTCTGGGTGGATGACCTAGAAATGGTGGGAGCACTTGCGCGGGAAACCAGAGCACAGAGAGAGACAGAGGAGAGCCACACGCTCCCCTCCTAGGGGGCACTCAACAAGCAGCCTGGTGCTAGAGGCATTAGCGCATGATTTCATAATGGTCAGGCTTCATGGAAACGGAGGAAGGCTTCTAAAACTGCCCAGTGTGGTTAGTGTACGTATTGATTTAACAAAAAAGCTAATACTGCGGTATGATCACTTTGCTTTTAAAAATCACAGTAACGTTCAATTTGACTATTATGTAAGGTTCGGTTCTATGACATGCTGCTGGTTAGAAAGACCATCCCATAGAACTGTAATATAGCAATGATTCATCTTCTCTTTTTTAAATTTTAGGCTTTATGCTGATGTAAAAAATCTTCTTATAGTTTCAGAGTTTGGCTTTTTATGTCCCTGGAGAACTATGTAAGATGCTAAATTTATCTGTTTTCTTAGGGTGCCTGTAAGCAAACAGGTAGCCTGATGTATGGGGAAGATGGCTGGCGCACTTGTTGAAATTAGATTTTAAAAAGACCAGAATGTCAGTCTGGGCTGTATACTTTTGATGACATCCATTTAAAGGCAGATGGGAGCCAGTGAGTATTTGTGACCCAGCAGGAGAAATTGCAGCAGTGCTCTGTGAGGGCACATCCTACAAATTTGGAGTGAGACGAATAGACAGTATGGGCCATGGGAGAGCTGATTAAGACTGAGAGCCTAAACTAGCAGAGAAGCGCCAAGAATTAAAACCAGGGACCAGATGAGAAAGAAGTCACAGACATATAATCCGTGGAATTCATGTATTAATTACATCAACCAAGACTTATTTAGCCTCTGCCAAGTGACAGGTGACAGGACAGATGCAAAATTTAAAGTTCAGACATTCATAAAAACAGTCTGGTGACAATGACTGATAGAAAGCTCAGTGCGGTACATCTGGAACTGATACAAAATAAGACTGAGTTTAAAGCGTAAATGAAAACAAAATTACAGAGAAAAATATATAGTCCAGTCGGCATGGCTCAGCGGGTTAAGTGTCGACCTAGGAACCAGGAGGTCACGGTTCAATTCCCTGTCAGGGCACATGCCCAGGTTGCGGGCTCCATCCCCAGTGTGGGGCGTGCAGGAGGCAGCCAATCAGTGATTCTGTTTCATCATTGATGTTTCTAGCTCTTTCTTGCTCCCTTCTGATCTGAAATAAATAAAAATACAGTTTTTAAATATATATATATTTAATATATACATATACATACATATATACATATGCATATGCATATACATATATATATATATATATATATATATATATATATATATATATGTGTGTGTGTGTGTGTGTAGTAATAAGCAGTATGACAAAGCAAACAGAGTATGAGGAGCTTGGGAGGTGATTGGGTAGCATTAGAAAATTCTTTCAAACCTGGAAACCTGTGAGAGCTATTGCTAGAAGTCAATAGGAAGAGGGGTTTGGGAGGAAATCAACGGTGGTGATGGAGGCAGCAGTACATCTTGTTTCAGAGATCTTGTTTGATCTTTAAGTCTTAAAACATAAATGCTACATTTAATTGTGATAGTTAAGTTACTCACCATGTAGTTTATTTTAGTTCACATTATTGATGAGATTTCACGGCATCTTTAGCATTCATTCCACTGCCATCTCTTTGCTGTTTCCTCTTTAATATTTGTGTATAGCAATTAGAGTACACGAGAATTTGACATCAGTTTTTCCATTCAAGGGCAACTTTTTAGTATGGTTAAAAAGAAGTTTATCACTTATTACCAGAGTCTGACAATTCTAAAATTTAATAATTTTTGGCTAGAGAACTTTTATGCTCTGATCTCATTAAATTCTCACAGTCCTGCCAGGCACACATAATACATGGCATCAATACATGATAAAAATAAAGTTAATACATAGGAAAAAAGTACATAGTCAGCTGCATTTTTTGAGAAAAACACTTTTGTAGGACCTACCCAGCTGGGGAAAGCAGTATTGTCTCTTTTATGTGGAGAACTGAACTGTCATAATTTTCTATCTGTGTAATCCTGAAATGATAACGATTATAATAATTATAATAACCTTAACAATTAACATGTTGGCCCTTTGTAGTTCCTAATGGTTGGGGAAATAATCCTGCCAAAATAAGACCCTTCTCTGCCCATATAGAAGAAAAAGGAAACACAGTTTGTTATAAAGTAAGGATGTAAGGTGTTGTGAAAGTGACTACAAAGTCTGGGTAGACTTTCACACATATTTATACAGTCAAGTAGAATAAAGAACAATTACAACTTCTCTATCACCTTGAGAGACAAATAGATCCACCTATGGATTATCTTCTATCTTGTGAAAGCCTTGAGCTAAGTCTGCAGGCATGCACTTAGAAGTTGAAGGGTCACAAGTTCTACCGACAATCAAAAGGTGGTCCTCTTCCTCACCTATATGTTTTCCAAAAGACACACCATAGAGGGGATGGTGGGGAGGCAGCTGCCTCTCTCCTCAAGGAAAGTTCATCCTTTTGACCTTCCATAACACACCTTTTCATATGCATGATCTCATTTAGTTCTCACAGTCCTGCCAGGCACACATAATTTATCCCATTTTAGAATGAGAAAACTGATGCTTAGAAAGGTCAAGGAATATTTTTAAAGTCATAAGACTAATAGCAGAGGATTATTACAGATCACTCTGCAACTTGCATTCTCATTTTCTAAATGAAGCATTTTGGATGCTACATGGAGAGTTAATGATAAGGAAACTATCATTTTTATTGTTTTTGCCTGGTGTGTGTACGTGTGTGTGTGTGCACGTGCGCGTGCACCCTCTATATTTTAAATAAACAGGCCATTGGACATAGTCTAGATCACTTTTTCTACATAATATCTATGTCAAGGAATTGTTTGGGGGAATGAAAGGATATAACTAACATAAGGAAACTTGTACTGCACTGGGTGCTTAGTATATGATAGAAACCACTTACTGTTACAGAACCATCTTGTACTCCAGGAAGAGGGGAATGCTGAAGAAAAAGGGAGCTTCAATAGAAACAATGCTTTCCTAAGATCATCCATCCATCCATCCATCCATCCATCCATCCATCCATCCATCCATCCGTGTGTCCATGCATCATTCATTCCACCAGCATTTGAAACTCTGCCTCTGGGTCTGCCTCTACATGGACAGAGCCTGTCTCTCCTCTTCAGTTCAGTACTAAACCCTTCCTTGGATGTGAACCAGGTCAAGGGCCAGATGGTTTGCAGACATTGACTAAGTTAATCTCATCAGTTGTGCTGTAATGTGGATGCCACACCTGCCCCTGTGGTCCCTATGAGGAGACTAAGTTTATGTCTAAACCACTCAACTAGTAAGTGAGAGACCCAGGTTTGAATCTATGGTTTTCTGACTGCAAAACCCATTCATTCTCTCAACCACAATGTTACTCTGCCTATCGCATGGATATGGAAAGTGCTGTGACGGAGGTGCGTACCAGGTGCAGTACTGACAAATGGAGAGCATGGCACATCGTGGGGCGGTCCTCCAGGAGGGCCTTGGCAGGTACAGCTTTCTTTAGAGAATCAGCTCACACACTCTTTCTGTGTAGTAGCTCTTTGATGGAATTCTCTTGGAAGTTTCTAATACACAGAAGCTTGCTCTCCCAGGTGCTTCATAAAAGATAGCAGCCCCATGCCATCTCACACCTACCAATTTAAGTCCCAATCACAGCTTAGGTTCTCTTTAACTTTTTTTCTTATTTCTTTGATTATTTCATAGACAGTGTGTGAATATATGGGCTGCCTTTCCTTCGTTTTGCCTAAAAGTTTAGGCGATTATTAATTAAAGATCCACAGACAACTTTGAATCTTCCACGTGAGTCTACTGGAGTTCTTAACAATTGGGATTAGAAAATGGTGGACACATTCCCCTAAAATTTAGAAAACACCATCACCTTTTTCGTCCAATTTTTGTTTTCTTTTTTCTTCTTTAAATTTACAGAGAAAAGGAGCTTGTTTGGAGCGGTACCTGGAGACTGTCCCAGTTTGGAAAGTGAGGGTACCATCACTGGTGGGGAAGCCTGCTCTTTCGGGATGCAGCCTTTATTCGTAGGTTTCACTGAATGTGTTGGGGAGAAAGGTCAGGAAATTAGAGCCAGAGAAAGGAAAGGGCCAGATGTATAATCCGGTCTTCAATGGGACCAGTGGGGCAGTATCCGAGTCAAACCTCCAGGCGCACTGAAGGATGTGCGAACTCTGTATCCCATAGAAACAGAGTCTCACTCTTTGGTCCTGAAGCACATCTCGGTGTAAGTCTACATCACTGTCTGAGTCTGTCCTTTCAAATCTCATGGTTTAGTGGACCTGTGATAAAAAATTAGGCTTACAACCTGGCAAATATTTTTGTCATGCATTTTCCACCTTAGACTATTTTTGGTTATCCGGTGAATTAATCTTCAGTGGGATGTGACCCTTGCCAACTTAACCTGCTCTCTGCACCCATCACTGATGTTTTAGAGACTGAAGGACCTCTTACTGATTTTACAATGATGGGATGGGGGGGGGGGTCGCAGTGAATTGGATGATTAAAATATGAAATACACTCTGAGCCAAGTTACATGGACAATTTGGCCCAGGGTTACCTGCATTCTGGGTTGTGTCACTGTCACCAGGGTGTGTTTCAAATTATTCTTTTGGTTGTTTTCTACCCCATGACAACTAAGTTAAAAATACAAGGAGATTCCATTAAGTGACACGATATATTCACTTTTCACTGCCCTGTAGCATAGGGAAATGGGAAGCACACAAACTTTGGCATTATACATACATGGTCTCCCCAAAATATATACACAGTTTGAATAATTATTAATTCCAATGGGCTACATCTGAAAAGAAAGAAACATCAATTGAGCACCAGCTGTAAAGTGTGTATACACTACTTTGGGACACCCTCTATTTCCCTTGGACCCTCATATCTCCTCTGTAGTTTCCTCATCTGTCTACTAAAGGGTTAAGGATGTGCCTTGCATATGGTTTTACTTCAAAGTTTAATGGATCAAGTAATAAAACATGACACATTTGTTTTAAAATATACATGATGAAAGTCTTTAGACTTAATGGAATTGCTTCTATCATCAATGTATTATTAATAAAATATGTATTCATCTAAATATATATTCATGAGAAAAATTTCCAAAAATACAGAAATGTATAGAGAAAAAAGGAAGGCTCCTCTGTTCTCCACTCCCAATCCACTGTACTCCCAGTAGGTAATTTCTGTTAACAGTTTGGCATATGTATTTTTTTAGACAAGATAGATTAAACGATAGATAGTTCAATAGATCTCCTCAAGCTCTGGCCAGTGTGGCTTGGGTGGGTGGGCGTGGTCCCTTGCACCAAAAGGTAGGGCATTCAGTTCCCAGGCAGGGTGCATGCTGGGGTTGCAGGCTTGATCCCCAGTAGGGGGCGGGCAGGATGCAGCCCATAGATGTTTCTCTCTAACACATCAATGTTTCTTTTTCTCCTTCGCCCTTCCTCTCTAATAATCAGTAAATTCTTCTTTAAAAAATTGATATCCTCAAAAAATGGTCACCAAGGTTTTGAGTATAGGTTTCAATGTTTTGGATCCATTGTTGGAAAGAGCATCTTGCTAATGATTTGCAAATGAGTTCTCATGGCTTTTATATTGTTCTTATATTAGCTGTTTTATATTAGCTGTTACTACAAAGACTTAACTTATAGACTAAAGAAAAGTGGAATGGGACTAACAACACACCTTTTGGGAACAACTGATCAATTGTGGCAAAATTATTTAACTGCAGGAGTCCCCCTTTAATACACATCTTAACATCATAGATCCAGAAATGGAGGCTAAGCCGAGTTGGAAAGCAGCAGCGCTGAACTGTGTGCATTCGAGGTTCTGCTATCTGAAAGTGAAGACAAAAGTGCTCCCAGCTCACTGACTAATGCTGCCTGTCCAGTAGAGCTGCATGAAAAAGCCACTGAGACCTTTGGAAAAACAGTGGCCTGGGTGTCAAGAGAACCGAAGCCTCTTCTGTTTTGCGACTCCATAAGAGACCATAAGTTAGCAAGCCTGTCCTTCCCTCCTCAAACCACTTTAAAGTAGGGTCATGCTCACCAACTGTTAGCTTTTAAGAATTGTAGCAATTAAATGGGGGGGGGGAATAAATCATGTTCCAGGAAAAAAAAAACAAAAACGCTCTAGTTTATTGCTCACCTGTTAATGTTAGGATGTCTACACTAGATATTTTACAACTTTTGAAGAGTTTCTACCAGGTCAGGCTCTCCTGAGACCAGGTATGGCCCAGGGTTGGGCCTGAAGACTAACTGGCCCATGAGGAGAGAAGTACAGGATTTGGAACAGAACAGTTTTATCTCCGTAGAATTTAATAATAAGTAAATGGGCTTGCATTTGGTATGTCATGTTGCAGGATTTTTCTTTAATTTTGTGAACTCTTTGTCCATGCCAGATCAGAAATAAAAAGACCCAATTTGTGTGACATTGTCCGAGAAGCACTTGGGGATTGGGGCTGTGCTAGATACAGCAGAGAGCAGCACTGACCAGTTCCCACTCTTTCAGAGCTTGGGGTCTCGGGGGGACCCAGCTGTTAACCATACCTAAGTGGTTACTATTCAGACGGAAAACAGTGCTCCTCCTCGGCCCCTTTCCTCCTTTCTCTTTCTCTCCTACCCCCCACCCCTCATTCTTCCCCTCTCCTTCCCCCTCATGTCTTCTCCTTCCTGCTCTCTCTGTACCCATTCCTCTCTCTTCCCCTGGCATTCCCTTCTTCTGCCATGACTTGCTCTCCCTCTGTCCTCCTTAATCTTTCATTTGCTTTTCACTGGCTCTGGTGTATATTTCTGATGATATTTATCAATCTATGTAATAGAATAAGTATCTTATCAGTAATCATAATCAGCAAAGAGCTATTCTAGTATTCCAATTATTATTTATTCTCTTTCTGATGGCCAGAGTGTGTGCCTACATCCCTATGCCTTTCCTCTTCCTTCCTTTCCTTTCATCCATTGGGCTATTTCTTTTTTAATTTATTGAGCCTCTGTGGCAGCATTGTGTCTTGCCCGCCCTCTTGCCCACACACTATATCTCTGTTCCTGTCCCTAAAAGGAAAAATAAGCAAAAGTATTAAGAGAATTGGAATTCAGGATTCTGTGACTAACCTGGGCATGTGGTATTTTAGGATGCATTGTTCTTGTATTATTTTTTTTAAAAAAAGATATTAAGACAGAGCATGTATAAGTTGAAAGTCTGAGCACTCATTATTGTTATTATTGAGAATATAAATGCAATGGCATAATTCTGACTCAGTAGGTCTGGAGTGAGGCCTGAGAGTGGCATTTCTAAGACGTTCACAGGTGATGTTGATGCCGTTTGCTGAGGAGAAAGGTATTAGCTCAAATTCTAAGAGATGGAGTCTTCTTGACCTAATTCACCTTTCTCGTTGGACCACATTGGAGTGGCCTTGACCTCTTTTGGTTCCATGGCCCTTTGCTCAGGTGCCTGCTGTGGTAGTTTTGGCGTAGGGAGGTCATGGGGCAATAGACTATTGGCAGGTTCATTTGTTCTAAAAGATAGAGAGAGAAGATTCATACACTAAAATGATGTGTTCAGTGTCATTAGTTGTCCTGTTTAGTTTCTTTGCATGGAGACACTGAGGAAGGGGTTTAGCAAGATGCAAGGGGCAGTGAACACCCATCTAAATCAGGTCATTTAAAGCCCCGTAAAAAATGATCACATGTCACCGTGAGTGATCAAACTCCCCGTCTCCCGGTCGAACTCCCAAGGGAACACTCTGTCTTAAGTAAAAAAACAAGGACTTTCAAACCAGAATCCTCTGTACTTTATTCAAAGAATGCTTTTGTACAAGGCCATGGTGATGAACCATTGCTATAGCAGCATAATGTAGGGACAGGATGTGGGGGGTGTATTGGGAGCAGCTCTTGGCTAATTAAAAATAATCACATTATAAGACCTCTTACCTTGGTATTATTCAGAGTCTAAATTGATACAGTCAGTGCAGAAACTTAGAGAAAATAATCTTGCAATGGTCAACCGCGACATTTTGTAATTCCGATTTGAGGAGAGTTCAATGATTTATCATCATAGAAACATTATAAATGAACATGAGGATATATACCACCACTATAAAAACATTTGTTATCTGGGAATCATTCAATTCTTAGTTGTCTTTTATTTTTCTCAGGCTCAATCTGACATTACTTTTTGCCAACACTTTTACTATGATAAATTAAACATCAGAAAAAAGCAAAATGTTTTCTCTTTTTCTACTAACTTCTTTTAAAACATTGTGGTTCTGCTTGGTGAATTTCTTCATATATTGCTTTATGAATGTGAGTATTAAAGCAAGGCCACATTTTCCATGAACATTTGGGAAAATGGGACTTGGACATGTATGAAAACTGAGCGTAAAATATAAAAAGTTTTGAAATATGAAAAGCATGAGCTTAGAAAATAGTATCAGAGTAGGTTGGAATCACTAACTTAATTCTTTAGGCGTTTGCTAAAGAGCTACTACCTGGAATTCACAGTGCTAGTAGCAAAGAGAGAAAGCTTGACCCCGGGTCATCAGAAAAAGAGGCTGAGGATCTGCCCCTGAAGCATGCGCCTTCAGCCACAGCACCCCGACCCTACCCATACCCAGTGATGACCACTTCGTCACTTTATTACTGACACCCCTTAGTATGTGTCTCCCCTATCCCATGACTCTGGCCCACTTGTTCTTTGCCAAATATCGTCCTGCCTTCGTCACGGTTCTCTGCCTTGGAATTTGTTCCAAGCAACTTTCATCATGGTCTTCCTCCTCCTCCTTCTCCTCTTTCTCCTCAATGTGCTTTCTTTTTGTTCTAGTTTCATGCACACACCATTTCTAAAGCCCGCCTTCCTTAAGAGAGAACATAGCACAGTGGTTTCTGGCACTAAATGTGACACCTGCCATTAGGTGCCAACTTTGCATTCAGTAACTGCCACTGTTAGTGAATCACAGGATCCTTTCGAAGATTCAGACATTTTCACGTTAGTAAAAAGAGGTAATTAATGCCTATCTATTTTCCCTCACCAGGTCCCTATGATGGTATATTAGGGTATATTAGATCAGTTGTGAAAATCACTTTTTAAATAGAAAAGTGATAAATACATTACTATTCTCCTTCAAAAATAGGATTGTCCTGGTCTGTATCATCCAAATACTAATGTGTTACTGTTGGTCTTCTTTTATCTCATACCAGAGGCCTGGTGCAGGAAATTCGTGCACGGTAGGGTCCCTAGGCCTGGCTGGCAATCAGGGCTGATCAGGGCCTTCCTTCCAGCTGCTGGCTGGGGCCTTCCTTCCCCCAGCTGCTGGCTGCCCACCCCGGGGCCTTCCTTCATTCTGCATCACCTCCTTGGTGGTTAGCACACGTCATAGCAAGTGATCAAACTCCAGGTCTCCCTGTCGAACTCCCAAGAGGACACTTTGCATATTAGCCACATATATTTATAATTTTCTCCTCCTAGTATTCAAATCTTTAGCAAATTTCCTACGATGACTTCATTTTACATCATGAAGCCCTGAGTGTCAGGTAGCATTGTCTTTGGTTATAAATACTATGTGATTGGCCATCTTATGCTTCTGTAATCGTGTGATATTGTAAGTTCATCTGCATTTATACAAACATCGTGGTGGTTGAGTTTATGCCCATTTCAGGAAAGGCCAGCAGGCTTTCTTACGGTCAGTGGAAGGTGCTAGCAGGCTCTTCATTGTGACTCTTGATGTTATGAGGTACTGCAAAATGGGTTACCTCAGATGAGACTTTTCAATTTTGTTGTGTCTGGAAGAGCCTCCTAAATCTGGAGTTAACCCATTTCCCCCCTGGAGCACACCACCTGTCTTTTTAGACTCTTCTCACAAAGAAAAATCTCTGGCCTGGAAATGGGGCACCCGTTCCTGATCCTGTTTGTCACTGTCACTGTGACTTGAGCAAGTTCTTCGTTTCATCTTTGTCAGGATTTTTAAAGTAGGAAACCCGAGGATGTCATCTTATTCTGAGGTCTGTTTCGCATATTGGAAAGATAACGACTACAAAATGATAAAATGATGAATGGCTCAAAGCTATTGTTATTGCTCAGGTGAATCTATTCTAGACCCCTTTGTTTAAATAAAACAGAATGATCCAATCTTTGTTAAAAGGATACTAGTCCTTTGACAAGTATTTAAATAATAATGCTTTATGCTTAACCATCCAAATCTTTCATTGACTTCAAATCCTTTATGATGGCCGTAAGCTTGTTTATACCACTGTTCTTGATGAGGAGGGATTTCAACTCACGAGGTAAAAGTAGTAAAGGAAGCTTGGTGAAAATGTCCTGATTATCAAATAGTGACTTGACATTAAGAAGAAAGTAACAGCCTGGCTGGCAGGCTCAGTGGCTAAGTATTGACCTGTGAATCAGGAGGTCCTGGTCTGAGTCTTGGTAGGGGCACATGCTTGGGGTTGTGGGCTCAATCCCCAGTTGGGGGCATGCAGGAGGCAGCGATCAATGATTCTCTCTCATCATTGATGTTTCTAGCTCTTTCTCTCCCTCTCCCTTCCTCTCTGAAATCAATAAAAAATATTTTTAAAAAGAAAGGAAGGGAGAAGAGAGGATCTGAGATCAAACCAGAGAATCTATAATAATAAAAGCGTAATATGCTAATTAGACCAGATGTCTTTCCCGGATGAAGCCTGGGCTGCTAGGGAAGCCCAAGTCTGGGTGCCAGAGGGAAGCCAGTGCCAGCAGCTGGCAGCCGGGGGAAGAAAGGCCTCCTCTTGCATGAATTTTGTGCATCTGGCCTCTAGTTACCAGTATAAGATGAAGGGGGAGGGGAGCCTTTTATAAACTTATTTTAGGATTCTTTAAGTCTAAGAAGTGCTTGGCGACTTAGGCTTCTCATCTTCTCAGAATGTTGGAACTCGGCTTCAGCTTCTTCATTGAGTAAGCAGTCCTGGCTCACACACTGCAGTAGGGATTGGAAAAAAGATTGAGGGTGGGGAGAGTGGTGTAGGAGGCCTGAGGAGAAAACATCATGGATCATGCGCTCTAATCCTCAGCCTTTAAGTTTCTCTAAAGCCTGTTGCACTAAATAGACCTTGTGTGAATGCAGGATCTTTCACTCTATGCACACTCCTAAAGCACCATGCACTCCTTCACCTGCTTCCTCATGGCTGGAAATATCAAGAGACAATTAGAGATAAAAGGTTTGAATTACAAGTGTCTAACTGAAGTAACATTCTTCTGTGGGGGAATTTCTGTCAAAGGATAATCAATCAATCAATCTGTCAGTCTATTTCAAACGACTTACAGAGAGCCAGTGTGCATACAAATAGCTGGAGGATTAGTTATGAAGATGGGATAGAGAACACGAGGGGCCCAGAGAACAACATTTGAAGATTTAAAAAAATATATATTCTTATTGATTTCAGAGAGGAAGGGAGCGGGAGAGAGATATAGAAACATCAATGATGAGGGAGAATCATTGATGAGCTGCCTTCTGCAAGCCCTGTACGGGGATAGAGCCTGCAACCTGGGCATGTGCCTGACCAAGAACCAAACCGTGACCTCCTGGTTCATAGGCTCATCCCCTGAGTCACGTCAGTTGGGCAACCTTTGAAGATTTTTGACAATTTCCTCTAGAATGATACTTTTTATGTATTATGTGAGCAAAACCGACAGTGATTTTAGCATGTTAACACTCAGACAGTACACAGCTCTACTTTATGGGCAAAGATTCTTGATCTTTGCAAACATACACTTGAGATCAGTAAAGACCTTCTTTCCCAGGAATGTTTTAAGGTAATCAAGGTGACCCTTTTCCCTGCACTAACAACTTTAACTCTGTAGTACACATATAAGCTCTTTGGGCCATATCCTATCCTTTTGTGGGTTTTATAAGAAGTGAGACCACACTGTTCTTGCTTATTAGTTTTGATTAAGGGAGAGAATATTTGGTTTGCTGCCTCCTTTTTAAAAACAATTTCCTAGGGTTTTACCACATGGGATTGATATAACCTCAGATTTAGTCTTTCTAAACCAGATCTGAAGGCTGTCAGTCATATTGAGTTCTCCTGCTATCAACAGTGGCCTCCCACAATTGCATATCAATCTCTTAGTGGTTGGATATTATCTATGCTAACTTCTTACATGTGGCCCGAAAACTCTTGTATGAGAAGGAATGTTTCTGGATTCCCTGCCCCTGAGCAAGATGAATTAAACCAAGTTGTTGGCAGAGTTTAACTCCTTGTGGTTGTAGGACTGAGGTACCCGTTTCCTTGCCGGCTGTCATTGGGGATCTCTACCAGCTCCATAAAACTGCCTGCATTCATTCCACCTTGTGTGACCTTCTCTATCTTCAAGTCTTCAGTGGTACACTGACTTCCTTTCCTGCCACTAACCAGAGAACTCTGTGCTTTTCAGTGCTGAGTTGAATAAATCTGGCCTACCCAGTTCATTTCCAAATTTCAGATCCACTGTACCACATGCCATTGCATAATCACAGAAGTTCTATCTAATCATATTTACAAGTTCTGGGAATTAGGGTGTGGGGTCTTTGGTGGAGGGTCACTTTGATATCCATCCTGCACAGTACCTAATGCAGTAATACATATAATAAGTAGTTCAAGAACATTATTATCTAATCTAATAAAAGTGTAATATTGAAATTGATCGTTTCTTCGGGATGCCTAAGTCACGCCCACCAACCAATCAGAGTGACTGCATGCAAATTAGCCCAGCCAAGATGGCGGAGGCTGCAGCCCCAGGAGAAGCCGTGCACTGGGGTCAAACAGGGCAGATGGAAGATCTCTATCCCGGGATCCAGGTGGCAGCCGCAGGGCGGGAGGAGTGAGCTGGCCCGTGGCCGCGGTCTGGATCGTGGGAAGGGCTTAGCCCTTCCTGTCTGCCCCGCGATCCAGGCTGCAGTGTGGGCCAGCCAGTGGCTGCAGCCGCGGGGCAGGAAGAGCAGGGTGGGAGCAGCCAGCCGGCCCCTTGGCTGCAGCCTGGGAATCAGTCTATCCGCGATGGATTCCAGGTGGCAGCCAAGGAGGGGCGGGAGCAGCCAGCTGGCCCCATCTCCTGTGAGAGGCCCCGTTTCCCTTCAGAGCTGGGGTGAACCTGCGGGAGCCAGGAGAGAGAGAGATGGGCGGGGAGGGGCAGGGGAACAGCAGCCAGGGAGAGTTTGGGGGAAGTAACCAGTGGGAGGAGCGGTGGAACAGGATGGAGGGAAGAACTTTATAAAAGAGTCAGTGGACAGCAGAGTTAAAAAAAGAGGATGTCTGAGTGAACTGTAGGGCCTATAATGAAAACCAAGTATAGTTGTGTACTGGGGACAGATTTTAAAAGTAGAAGGCAGAAAAGAAAAAAAGATAAATGATAGTGGATAATTAGGCAGGTAGATAGATAGGTATTAAAACAGTGGAAGTAAGTAGAGAAGAATGTATGGCAAAGGTAGGATGAGAGAAAAAGAGGGAGAGAAGAAAAGTTATAAAGGGGAAGCTGGTAGAGCTTAAAAGGAGAATGGGAAGGAAGGAAGGAATCGGGGAGGGAGCAAAGCAGGTCAGAGGGAGGAAGTGAAGAAAAAAATTAAGGTGGGAAGGAAGGAAAAGGGGAGAGTGGCAGGGGTAAAGATAAAGGAAAGAAGGAATGTGGGAAGGAAAGAAGAGTAGTAGAAAAATGGGAAGAATGATGATGGAACAGAAGTAGGAAATAGGAGGAAAGAAAAGTTTATAAATGATGAGTCTGTAGGAAAATTGTTACATAAAGGAGAAAAATTGTGTGAGAGGAAGAAGCCAATAAGGAAGTCAAATACAATTGTGCGTGAAGGGGATAAGATTAAAAAAGAAAGTTAATAGGCGTGAGGCCGGCAGGGGAGGGCAGTTAGTGGGATCAGGCAGGCAGGCAGAATGGTTAGGGCAGGCAGGCAGGTTAGTGGTTAAGAACCAGATGTTCTGGATTGTGAGAGTCCTCAAGAACTCCATATAGGAGAGGGTGCAGGTTGGGCTGAGGGACAGCCACCCCCCCTGCCCCCGTGCATGAATTTCATGCACCGGGCCCCTAGTAAGAACATAAAAAAACTTAGTCTATTTCCTAAACAGACACTAGATATATGGTGTGAATGTGGTCTCTCATGGTTGTCCAATTCAACAAATAGTTACTGAATACTTCCTGTGTGCCAATCACAAACTGATAAAGGGATTAGAGCTGGAACTTGCCCTTTACTAGCTAACATTTTGTGCTCACACACCTCTTAGAAACCTGTTTGATATTTTGGTAATTTTGTCAGAATCTTTTGTCAGGAACACAGAAAACTGATTCTGTATGACTTCAAATACTTGAAATTCTGACAGGTAATTAAAAACATAAAAGTCTTCAAATCTTTGATTCAGTTAGATCTCTTCCCATTATTTCTGAAAGCCTTCTTTTTTTTTTTTTCAGGATAGAACCTCCTGCTTATTTGACTATATTTTGTTATATGATTTCAAGTCCCTTCAATGTGTATGTTATGTATTTAACTGGACATAGTCAATTATATGTGTCTGTTTCCTGGTTGTTGTTTTTTTCCAAAAGTAAAACAATTACGCATTAGTTACTGCTGCTTTTTCAAATTACAAATTGTCTTTGGATAAATTAAGCAAAAACAATACAAAGAATGACAATCTGTTGGAGGAGCGCTAGAGTCCCTCAAAAAATTCATAGAAGAGTTGGTACCCCAGTAATCCAGAAGGTAAGAATGAAAGGCATCCCCAGTTTTAGAAAAAAATGATGGTAACTCCAGTGACTCTAAGTTTTATATTTGTTCCTAACAGCTAGCATACAAATACCAAGTCTGATGAGTCCCTTTTCCTCTGTCTCATAGTTCCAGATCTTTCCAGGGTTGCAAGAGATTATGCCTCCTGAAGCCTGTCCTTGTGTGTTAGGAGGAGATTGTGTGCACAAGGTTTCCATTCTCATAGGTGCTTGGTACATACCACTATGTGGCTGCTAATACACACAGCACACCAGCATACCTCACACTTCTCCATATGTCAAAAACAGTTGTACTGAATGCCTACCACCGATTTCACAGACACCAGCAACAGCCTCATTTCCCCCAGTGGAACTGGTCCAACACCACAAATAGCCCCGTTCCCCCCAATGGAACTCAGTCAGGTCCTGGCCAGCCAGGGCTCTCAGGTGTTAGCGAAGAGCCTGCTTTTCTGTGGCCAGATCGCCAGGTGTTGCACATGCCTCTTCTATTCTGGAACAATTGAAATTATACAATTAATGGAGGAATTCGTATATTTGCCCACCGCCACCATACCCTAGATACAGCGGTGGAAATCAAATTTAAGGAAATGAGGAAGGTGTTTTTAATCTTCAGACACTTGACAGCAAACTAGGCAATCCAGATAAAAAGATGAAGATAGCCGAGACTTGTTTCAAACAATGTGTTATCCTTGGGTCTTTTTTTTTTAATCACTGATTCACAGTTGTTTTTTTTTTTAGAATAAAGTACCTCCTGATTTATTATTGGCAAGGCAACAAAACCTTGAAGTTGTTGTTTGGCTAAATGCCAGGGAAGGGGTACGTTCTTTTGGATCACGTAAATTTTAGTCTCAATTAGAACATTTCTTTTCAGAATAACTTATCTCAAAATCTGTGACTCCCCCCACCCCCATTTACTTAGTTATCAGCTTAGCATAATTAATGATAAATCCCTGAGCCATTTCTTCTATAAATTGTCCAATTATTTTTCTAAGAGAATGACTTTATAATAATACTATATGGCTTTGTTTCTATTGTCCGTTTAATGTTTCCTAAGACATTTCTCTCTAGTGATTAGCTGTTAACTCTCTTAGAAAACGCTGAGCTGCAGTCTAATGATTGTCTTAGATTCACTTTAAACTTAACATGAGAATTTATCATTGTATATTCAACATGTTGGATGAGACAGGACATCAAAAACCCACAGTATTAATTGCTTGGGTTTCCATTTGCAGCAGTAAATGGCTTCATAAGTGAGCTGCCGACACAGGACTGCATTACACAGCTGCATGAGTTTATGATACTATTTATGACTTTGTCTTATTTACTGATCAATTAATTGATATATCGATCTATCTGCAGAGAGACAGACAGTCATATCTCTACCATGTCAACTTTGTGTAAAGCACTAACGTGGTTTCTCTAGATGACCACTATGACCTGTAAAATACACACTATTTAGACTCTTACAGTCTCGCTGGTAAATAGAACACATAGGTTTTAGGATCATAAATGACAGGTGTTGTAAATAAGAAAAAAGACTACACAAACCCCTACTGAAATCTAGAATGTCAGGATTTGAGTAGATATCTGAAAATCTGTAACAGATATGATTATTATGGTACATTTCAGATAAGTTAAAAAAAATCGTGTCATCTAGTTCAGAACCTCAGGAATACATCAGGAGATTCATTACTTAGGGGGAGAATGTACGTGTTTATATATAAATTTTCACTTACCTCTAACTGAAATTTAACATTTCATTATATTATGAATGTAGGCAGTAAAAAACAGTGGTACGCACAGTAATGTGACTTTATCAGCAAAAGAAATCATAGGTATCTTTAATTCATTGTAATGATATAAAAATGTTTATGCGTATCAGTTCTTTGAAACCCTAAGCATGAAAATAATAGTGTATACTTTTTTTAGGCAGTTGAGAAGCTATAGATAAGTGTTCACATTAATGGCCATCTTGAAAAGCAAGTCAACTCAGGACTCGGAGAAAGCTTTGTGAAAGGCCCATTGACAGAGGCTCCAGGGGAGGGACCACACTCTTGGAATCAGTGGGAAGCGTTGCACACGGCCCCAGACACCTGTCCTGGGGAAAGAAGCCCGTAGGTGCTACAAGGAAGGAGCATACAGCAAAATGGCCAGGACTCGGTGACTCTGAGATGTACTGCTCCCCGCCTTAAGTGTGCAGAGTGGACAGTTTCCTGAGCTCTTCTGGCTCTTTCTGGCCTTGGGGCTGTTCCTTATACATCCCCCTGACCTAGAATCACCTTCATGCACCCACATACGTCTTTCCCTCTTCAAACTGCATCCCCTGTGAAGGCCTTTCCCGATCCCACCCCCGTCCCCCGTGATCACAAGACCTTGCTTACTTGTTGCCTCACATGGCACTCTTGTGGGTTAGATTCTCCTTTCTACCTGACTTTGCAGTTCTTCAGTTAGAGTCCAAGTGAAGACCAAGTTCCATATGGAGTCTCAGTTGACTCCCAGTGCCAACAAGGGTGCCCAGCACACAGTAGGTATTTGGTTAGCATTTTTAGGCAGAGTAGCATAAAGAATGTGCATTGCCTACGCATGGACAGCACCAAAACATTGTTATTGAGTTACTGTGCTGAGCCTTTAAAGGCTGAGAAGCTTTAAAACGTGCAGCTGATCTCTGGGCCTTCTCCGTATTCTCCTTAAGTTAGAGCCCCTTCTTCTAACAGCCGAGGCTGAGTGAGGAGCTCCCAACCCAGGGCCGCCCTCCCTGCAGAATTAAATTAGTGGAAAACTGAATCCCCTTGTTACGTTCCTGCCAGCAATGTCAGCTTTATCATTTAAAAATCAATGCCCTTTAACGTTTTAGCAGTAGTCACACATAAATATATACATGCATATGTGTTTATGTGCATTATTAAACTTAGTATTAAGTGTTATGACTTCCAAATGTAGCATCATTTTTGTACATGTTTAACAAAGCATTAATAACCTAGATAGTATCGGGAGGGTTGGGGGGGGGATTGAGAGATCAACTGAAGGACTTGTATGCATGCATATAAGCATAATCAATGGACACAAGACACTGGGGGGTAGGGGAGGAAGGGGGAAGGTCAAGGGAAAAAAATGGAGGCTTACTTAACACTCTTTATAATACTTTAAGCAATAAAACAAAATTTAAAAAAAGAAAATACAAACAAAAATAGACCATTGCATTAAAAAATAGTATTTTTGTTGTTGTTGAAAGTATTGCATATGTCCCCTTTTTTTATTCACTAACCTCTTCAAGGCCCCCCACCCCCACCCCAGGCCCTCACCACCTATGGTCTGTCCATGGGTTCTGCATATACGCAGACAAGTTCCTTGGTTGATCTCTTCCCACCCACCCCCGCCTTCCTTCTGAGATTCAGAACATTGCATTTTTAATCCTTTATTTTTTCAAAGGCTTTTGTGGTATTGAGGACTTGGAAATCCAGGGCTTTTGTAGGCAACGGTGAAGTTTTTGCATATAAGAAAACAAAAGATGAAACACAGAACAGGTGTTTACTTGCGTTTTAAAAACTGTATTTTCAGGGTTTAGTAAAATAGAAATTCAAAGAATGGAAAGGCCATCAGAAGGATTTGAAGAGGGGAAATGGGAATAAAGTAGAAGGCATTTCAAAATGGGCAAAAGGATATCGACGCAGGGCCAGTGGGCAGGACAGGGCTGTGGGCTTACTGCAAGGGATCAGTTGGCACCTGACGGCGGGCTTCGTGTTAGAGAGGGGAGGGAGCTCCAGGGGAAGGTGGAAGATGTAAGGCACAGTCTAGCCATGGATAAGTTCACATTTTTTACTGGGACCCCCAGAGCCGGGAGAAGACAGAGTAGACATCAGGAGCAAAGAAAGGAATTGCACCAAAACTCTACTTTGCAAGTAGATTTTGAAGAATTTAAAAATATGTTCACCTTTTTGGCTCTTAAGGTACCCATCTTCTGAGTGAAGTCGTATTTTTGGTTTAAAAGTACGTTTCATGGTCAGATATGAAAGGCGGGTTTTCTGAGGAGGCATGAAAGGACTAGCACTGGAGACTGTGGTGCATTTGGGGGAAAAAAAAGCTTCTGCATCTGACCTGGATTTTAGGATTAAATTTCCAAGTAGCGATCTTAAAATGAGGATAATATATTTTTCCTTTGCATTTTGCCCAAGGCCCTTGGCCTAAAGGCCATAATAAAGATTTATTGAAAGTAGCTGAATAAGAAAGTAGGTCAGGTGCCTGGGAGATCTCAAACACAGTTAGCACATATCATTAGGTAGGTAGGTACATACATACATACATGCAAATTCAGGTATACATAGAAATACATATCAGACATAGGTTATAGGTTAATTCTCTTTAAATAGTAAGAGCTGACCTTTGAGTCTGGTGCTGATGAAACTGTCTACTTAAACATATTTCCAACGTGTGCTAACTGGTGGAGGGAAAGGGGAGTAGGGAACGGAAGGAGAAAGAAAACAGTGAGTGGCCTGCCGCCTCGTCTGTGTTACTGTAACTTACAGACAAGAGCAACCGCTGAGCTCACTTGGATGGCCCTCCCCCAGTATCCCCTCAAAACTAACCTCAGCAGAAATGCCACCCAACATCCAGTGCCCTTTTGATGTCACTGGATTCCGCACCCCCTTGTCCTCATTCCACGTTTTCCTCTGTTGCAAGGTACCCTGGGCAGTCTTATTACCAAGGTTTCTTTCCCCTTGGTTCAAATGCCCTGGTGCCCAGGCTAAACTTGGGGAGAAGCACCGTCGCCCTGGGCCTGTGAGCCCAAGGCCCTTCCTCCAGATGTAGAGTCCACCCCCTGTGTGCAGCAGCCTGGTGTCCACACCAGCAGCCACTGAGGATGGGTAAGGAAACAGACTCCCCTGGGTTACAGCCATAAACTGATGGGAACTGGTTATGCTAAAGAGGAGTCTGGGATTTGTGGGTTTTGATGATGAAAAAGTCTCTTTAGGAGAGAATAAAAACCTTTAACACGGTCACTCAAAACTACACAATAGCAAATGTTTAATTTATCCTCGGTTTAATGTCTGCTCACTTCTTGATACTGAATTTCTCTAATGTAGACAACAAAATTTTGTTTTGAACTTTGGTTTTTAAAATAATGGCATGTGACAGTTAACTGATTCTTTTACTATTTGCATTATAAAATATGTGGATATATATTTGATGCAAATGAGTAAATCACTCATTTGTTCATCATAAAAAAATACTGATTTACTCAGGAATGAAGTATGTAAGGCTGTTGAATTTAGTTACCTTGGTAACATCTGGAGAGAACTACTTTGTCTAAAAATATTTTCTCCTTTATTCATTTACTGTTTGTTCCAAAATTATAAATACATGACTGTTATTAAAGACTTTCCTGATAAATAGTAATGTTTATCTTCCCTGAAAAAGGAATAACTCTTTATTAAATATTTATGATGATTTCAGATTAAAGAAATAAGTATAGCATGTTTGAATTTTAACTATAATGGGTATTGGGTTTGTTTCATGCTAATGTAGATTTTATTTTAAAATGTAGTATTTCTTTAGGGTTATTCATTCTTTTACTATATTGATAATAATTCTTACATGGAATGTTTAGTAAATTTTAAAGGATTTTAGTACAAAATGTTAAATCACATTTTTCTTCATAAATTAAATAATTGGACCTGCATATGTTTTTCTTTGGACTTCCTTGGAAAGAAATAACTTAACCCAAAATTGCCTATCATAATTTAGCCTAAGGATTTGACATAACATAAAACATATGCCAGTTTTCCAAATTATACATGTGTAAGTATATCTATATTTCCCCAATTATTTGAAAAACCTTAGCTATTCATTGTTAAAAGGATGTTTTTGATTTCCCAAACTGATGGTACGGGCAGTGCACTTTCACATTACTTATGGCCACTTTCCTGAATTTTCTTACGTATGTTTGCGCTCCGCATGAAGTGTTTTCTTGAGTGGTTACATAAAAATACTAATTTAATAGAAGAATATTTGAACACATTTTAGCTTTTCCTCAAAATACTTTTAGAATACTTGTTCTGAAAGAGCATTTTACTGAAAATTAAACTCAGCACTCTTCTTTTTCATGTTTTCCTGGAGCTAGAGACCTGCTTCTCCTGGGCCTGTCTCTCCTTAGGGTTATTTCCAGTCCCCGCTTCTCTGCATGGCTACTGCTTTAGTCTGAGCTCCCCTGCAGCACTGCTGACTTGGGTGACTTACAGATCTCCTAACTGGTCTCCCCAACTTCCGTTCTGTTGCCTTCATCCCATTCTCATCAGAATTAGAGTAATCTTTCTAAAACATCATTTTCCACAATAAACTAAAGTCATTTCTATTGACTCCCAAGCTGCAGTGGAGCTCTCTGATGCACACTTCCCATCGCCACCGCCTCCTCCCTGGCTAGGTTTCTCAGCTTTCCTTTCTCTTTCTTGCTCAGCCCTGCGCGTGCTTTTCTCTGTGACTGACACCTGCCAATCTTAGGTGAGAGAGCCTCTCCTCCAACTGCTTCAGCTGTTGGGAAGGCTGACTCCTCTGTTGGAGCTCAGTCATATGTCAGCATCGTTGGGAAATGCTCTGTGATGTTTGGGATCATAGCTTGCTTTGGCTCATAGCCATTTTTTGCTGTGAGTTCTAGTGGCACATTTATTTTTCTGCCCCTTTTAATTGTGAACTTGTTGAAGGCAGAATCTCTAGAGGCCAAGTGTTTAACCCCTTTTAGGTCAAAGGGGCCACTCAGTACAGGTGAATAAATGATTAGACTTCAGTGTTTTCATGAATTTAATTGATTAGAAGGCATTAACTATTTCATTGCACTCTGTAAAAGTAATGCATACTTAAAAATATTCAGAAATCATCCTGACTGGTGTGATACAGTGGTTAGAGCATCAGACCACACACCATAGGGTTGTGGGTTCGATACCTGGTCAAGGGTATGTACTTAGGTTGCAGGTTGGATCCCAGACCCAGTTCCAGCACATGAGGGAGGCAACCAATCCATGTTTCTCTCTCTCTCTCTCTCTCTCTCTCTCTCTCTCTCTCTCTCTCTCTTCCTTCTTTTTTTCCTCCCTCCCTCCCTTCTACTCTATCTAAAATTAATGGAAAATTATGCTATTGTGTGGATTAAAAAATAAGTAAATAAATAAATCAGAAATCAAAAATAAAAAAATATTATTACTCCTACTCATATTTATATGGTTTCAATAGCCTTTAGGGAAAACATTTAAATATATGTGTTCTTCTTAACTCTTTAAAATTAATAGCAAATTCTTATATATGAAAAGATGAAACTAAGAGAAGTAAAGGATGATTGTTTTATGTAAACTTGTTTCTTGGTCTCGGTAAAGTATCATTACTATACTTTTTCTAAATAAGCTTATTATTTACTGGAGGCCCGGTGCATGGATTTGTGCACTGGTGAGGTCCCTCAGCCTAGCCTGCACCCTCTTGCAATCTGGGATCTCTTGGGTGATGTTGGACTGCCAGTTTCGGCCCGATCCCCACAGGCCAGACTGAGGAGCCCCACGAGAGCATGAATCCATGCACCTGGTCTCTAGTATGCATATAAGATCTTTGGCTAATCTCTTCCTGCCCTCCCTTCTCCCCTCTTCCCTCTGAGATTCATCAGTCTGTTCCATGTTTCCATGCCTGTGCGTTGAGCATCTGCCCCCTGTGGTCAGTGCACATTATAGCTACAGGTCGAACAGTCGGATGGTCAAACAGTCGCTTAGGCTTTTATATAGATAGATTTTAAAGCCAGAAAGGTTTTAACTCTGCTGCTTCCACTTCTTTCCTGTTTTGCTTGTATTCTATAGTTATCTTATTTTTGTTATTAGAAAATTATATGTTATAGATAATAAAGAATATTAGAAAATCCAGTGCCATATAGTTAAGAAGAAATCAATATTAACGTTTAAGATTGTATCTTTTCAGTCTTTTCCACCCGTGTTTATGTGTTTGCTCTATGAAACTGGAATTATATGGACCATGCTGTTTGTAGCTAGATTTTTCCCTGTAATAATTTGACTCACAGTTTCCTATATCTTTAAAATGGAATGTTGAATTATTCCATAATATCCTAGTCATTCCATTGTGTCTTAAGCAAGTCTCCTTTCATGGTAATTTATATTAAGTTTTTGCCGTTGTAAACAACACTGGCATAAATGTCTTCTTGCCTGCACAGGAGTACACACAGTGGTTAAACTTCTTACTCTTAAAATCCCACAAGAGTAATGGCTGGAACAGCATTCTTGAGCCTTTCTAATGCTGTAGATGCATATTAAATGCCCACAAAGCTTGAATCAATATGTACCTCATTAGCAGGATAGGCAGTGCTTTTGTCAGAGAATTTTTACCAAATATGGATGTTCTCACTGGAAAAACAAAAGCTATTTACAAAATAACTGACAATTATCTTATTCTCTTTGTTTAAATTTACATTTTGAGATTGTTTGAGATTAAACTGTTTTCTCTCTATTTTTTCTTCTTTTTCTTATTTTTATTCACATATTCTTGTGCCTAAATGTGCCTATTATATTAAAAGTAACAACAGAACTTTACAAATTTATTCTTAAAAATAAATTACACATTGTATGTAAAATTAGCGCAATGCCAAGAACATAGTAGGAGCTCAGTGAATGCAACTTGAAGTAGAAACTGAATGGCACATTAATTAAAATAAAAAAAATTTTTATTTCCAACAGATGATTCCGCTGCAGAGAGCTTTAATGGCAATGAGACTGCGGGGCAAAGTTCAACTGCTTCAGGGGGAACACACAGCAGGGAGATGGGTGACTCCAATGAGGATGGCAAGACTGGGCTGGAGCAGGACCAGCAGCCACTGAACCTGAGCGACAGTCCCCTCTCAGCACAGCTCACTTCGGAATACAGACTGGACGACCCCAGCAGTGATGGGAAAAACAAATACAAGCCTCTGCTAATTTCTGACCTCAAGATGGAACAGGAGGCGAGAGAAAATGGAAGCAAGGTAAGATCACGTTATAATTTTCATTGGACTTTTTAATTTGGCCATGAAGGTCACAAAGAAATAAAGAGATGAGGATGGATTATTGTAAAAAAAAATCTAAAACTATTTTAAACAATACTATATTACCAAGAAATTTATAACCATGGATATCATATGTCCCTGTAAAAAAAAAAACACAAAACAAAACAGCGAATTTAAGGAATAACAGCAAAATAGATAGTGTCTCGGGAAAAGTTGTTGGTGTGCTTTTATATATGGAATTACTTGATTTAATGTTTCTCGTTT
>PVJC01007151.1:0-52496 GCA_004026665.1 Murina feae
TCTCCCTCTCCCCTCCCCGCCTCCTCCTCAATGGCAAAAGGCAGCCTCTCAGGCAGTTCCCACAGTGCTGACCTGAGCTTCACATTTCCTAGTCTTTCATGCTTCTGGTTTCACCTGAGCTTCTTCACAATTTGTGAAACATTCAAAATAACTGTGTGTGTGTGTTTCATTTCAAAGGGCTTTAGGTACATATGCGATTATTCCCTGCTTTGCTAGCTTCTCCGATGTAAACGATGAATAAATGATGCTCTCTGTTCACAGTAAAACTATTTGAAGACCAATGTCTTCCCAAAGTTTCCTACTTTGGCGACAGCTCTTCTGCAGAAGGAACAGTTAAATGTTGTCGGGAAATAATTCATTAAACACATACAGGTTTCTGTCCTCTAGGACTTTCCAGAGGCTTATGACGTTATGTGCTTTAAGTTCCAGCCAGACACGTGATAGCTGACCCACAACCCGCTTGTGTAAGGCAATGGAGTGTGCACACACAGTTTGATAGCTGCTGATGGAATGTTTCCCAATGAGAGCTACTCAAAATACTATTTCCCAAAGGCGTGGGGAAAACACTGTGGCCAAGACAGTAATATTTATTCATAAGATTTTATAAACATCCACATCTCTATATGAAGGCAACAGGTCAGTTTTTCTCTTAGATAATCTGAGAGAAAAAGAGCTGATAAATTCTCACTCTTCAATAAGCAATGTCGTAAGAGAACTAACTGCTCTGCACTTAGTTGTCTTTATGATGTGCTATACGTGAACACTAGGTGAAGTTACATTAATTTCATATTTTTGAGCAAGTTCTTAGAGATGAATTCCATAATCTGAATATGTGACAAGTCTAACAGTGCCTTAATTTAGAAGCACTTGCTTTTATGAGAGTTCTAGTTCATACGCTTCTCCCATGATGCTAACACTGGGTGAATTCCCGGGGGTTCCAGCATCTGCAGTGCTCTGAAGCAGACAGTCTCGGACCCCCAGGAAGGGAATTTTCTGAAGACTCTGTTTTGGAAATATAA
The DNA here is from genome assembly GCA_004026665.1 of Murina feae. Taxonomy (NCBI): domain Eukaryota; kingdom Metazoa; phylum Chordata; class Mammalia; order Chiroptera; family Vespertilionidae; genus Murina; species Murina feae. Next base: position 1,020 of record PVJC01007151.1, read on the forward strand.
GCACTCTCCTCAGTAAATTCAGAGGAGTTATCCCAACTTCTTCAATTTAATCTCCAGTTTCTCACTGGGTCCTCTGTGGAGGAAGATACCAACTACTTAGCATCTCTCCCATGATAACCATCCAGGTGTTTACAATAGGTAAGTAGCCCCAACGCCCTACTACATGGTGCTACCCAACAGATTAGGAGATCTCCAATATTTCCTCATGGATTCATTTTCCAAGTTAGCTCACTTGGCTTTATTTCTCAAGTTCTCTAAGTTGCCCACTTCATTCTAAAGAGAAAGAGCAGAAATGCATAAAGGGGTTTCATAAAGGCAGGTCATTGCTGTGGTTTTCAAATTTATTTTTAGTATCAGCTTTCCCCTTCTTTTCAACAAAACCTTGCACTGTTCACCAATATATGAAAAATTTAAAAACAGAGCTACTTTGGTTGAAGCAGAGATGGAGGCAGGGAGGCAGGGGTAGGACTCCCCTCTACCTAGCCTCTCTTCTCCCCATCAACCCTGAGACCCTTCGGGGCTCCGGAGAACACTTCATAACCACTAGTACAATCCAGAGGTCCTTTCTAGCTCCCCTCCTCCCTTTTTGTTCTTCCAACAGCATTCATGAGCTCCTAACATGTCACAGGGACTGAGGGTCTTCTGTGCACAGGCGTTCTTGAGAGGGTTTCTCACCCTGGCGGGGGCTCAGGCGATTGGAGCGCCGTCCTACACACCAAAAAGGCTGTGGGTCTGATTCCCCGTCAGGCACATCCCTCGGCCGCAGAGCACAGAAGGGGCTCCCTGGCTGGCTGCCTCCCACGCATGCCGACTGCGCCAGGGCATGGCCTGCAATCCAAATACGTGCCCGTCGGGGAATCCAAGCCGGGAACCTTTGGTGGGCAGGCCGATGGTCTACCACTGACCTACGCCAGCCAGGACAAGAAGTGCCACAGTGTTAAGCTTCTCAGCTAAAGAGTGAGCAGTCTGAAGTCCTGCAGAAAGCAGCTGTGATGCCCTGGAAGGCGGGAGCCACGTTACAGCAGCGCTGCTCTCTGCACCAGGAGCAGCTCCTTTGTGTGGTGTGGACAGTGCCCCCACCCTTGTAGACGGGTCCCTGGCCACTGCTCAAGAGTAACCCACACCTCGCAGTTCTGAAAGGTTGAACAGATCAATACATGAAGCTGGAAAAACCAACTTAGCTAAGAACTCTTTCATCAAATGTATAGAATGCTATTTAATTCACTTAACTGTACTCAGATAAATATATGATCAAGCACTATTGCAAAAAAAAAAAAGAAGAAAAGCATTTAATAACAAATCATTGATAACTTGATCTAATTTTTCCAATTTATTTACTTTGGAAACAGGAAAGATTTAAACAAAGGCTGAAGTGTGCTTGCTCTCTAAGATCTCATGTAAAAACACTGCCTTTGCAATAATAATATAGAAAAATAAGGGTCTTTTATGAAAGATCAGACCCAACATAATCTAATAGTAGCATTTCCTAATGAATATTCTAGTGAAAAAAGATAACCTCAAAAATTCACTCTTTCACTACAAGGATCTAATTGCATGTAAAACGTCTGTGAATGAGCAAACACCACTCTCTCTAGGAATTCAATGCGCAAGACTTTCCACAGTTTAGGCTCCGGAACTCCTACGGGGCGAATGGAAATGAAACCAACACTGAGGCTTTAAACAGGACAACAGCAACGCCAGCACCTGTGCCGCACATTAGAGCTTATCGGCACTTTCTGAGGGGAATGTTCCACGCGCTCAGTGGGAAAGGGGCCTTCCTGGGCTTGTCCCACCCTCACCACACACTTGTACGATAGCCTTCTGTTCTGTGTTCAATATGTGAACATTCTTGTTCTTCATTTCATTCCTTTTCCTGGACTGTCATACAACACACACGCTCTCTCCTGCAGATTCGGCCTGTTGTCACTGCGCAAGTGTTCCAGGGATACCAGGAGATACATTACTGATACTTAGTAACTTGTTCTTGTTACTATTTCTGCAGCTGTTTTTGTGCCTCAATGAGGCAAAGTCTTCCTGTTTGAGAGATTCCGAATGGGAAGAGCAGAGCTTATAAAAACCAAAATATACAGAGGAGAAACAAAATAATCTTTCCTGAATAGAAGCTAGAAAAACTCAACCAATCAGAAAACCAAAGAAATATTTTAATCTGCCAGACATTTTACTACATATTTGCTAGGCTTTTAAAGTATAAGACTGAAAAACAAGGGAATAATATCAAGGAACAAAAGCACATAAAGATTTCCTAAGTACTAAAACTTGGAAAGTATTTAAGCTATCTAATTTTTAAAGTTTAAAATATAGGAACAATGTTAACTGCACTGTGTCAAATTCTTTTTTATTCTCACTTACTATAGGAAATTGGTGATACTATTTAAAAAACAACACTACAGTAATATAGCTAGTAAGGTATAAAGACGAGATTTCAACTGAAGTCTGAATTCTCCAAAGCCTGTACTCATTCTAATTGTCTTTCACAGTATATAAACTAGAAGCCCGGTACACAAAATTCATGCACTTGGGGGGGGGGCACCCTCAGCCCAGCCTATGCTATCTCACAGTCCAGGAGCCCTTGGGGAGCCCGCTAAGCTGTCAGTTGGATATCCTTAGCACTGCCGTGGGGAGACAGGAGAGGCTCCCATCACCGCTGCTGTGCTCACCAGCTGTGAACCCAGCTTCTGGCTGAGCTGTGCTCCCCCTGTGGGAGCTCAATGACCACCAGGGGCAGCTCCTGCATTGAGCATCTGCCCCCCGGTGGTCAGTGAGCATCATAGTGACCAGTCATTCTACCATTCATTCGATTTGCATATTAGGGTTTTATTATATAGGATGGTGACAATAAGATACAACATTGGTCAAAAAGAAATAAACCAATTTGAAAATAGCTACATATCTCTAAATATTATTTATCTACAGATGTGCACAAATGGATACATCTGAGACTACAAAGGACTCTCAATCTTAATTTTCCTCTTTTCTTCATGTCTTTCCTTCCTCTTGATATCCTGTGCCCATGGACTCAGTTTACTCTTTCTGCCATGGCCCTGCACAACCATTTCACTCCCTATATGCAGTCCACCAGGTTCTATGCTATTCTACACAACATGGCAACCTCTAGCCATATGCAGTTGTTTATATTTAAATTTAATCAAAATGAAATAGAACTAAAAGCTCATGAAGGAGAGAGCATGAAGAGGCGGCACGAGGATTCCTCCAGCCTATGTCCGTCTCTGTGAAGATTTGGCTGTTTCTCCCCTCATTGCAATACATCTCAGCTATGAGGACTTTATGCTGAGCCCCATGAGCCCTTCTCGTGAATGGCCACTAGGGGCTGCCCCGCTCTCTCACACAGCCTCCAAGTCCCAAGTCCTTGCCTGTGGCCAGCAGGACTGTAGCTCCTCCAGCTCTGACTCTCAAAGAGCCACGCAGGGGCTCGCAGCTGACAGAGCAGAGATGTTCCACATGAAAACAAAGCCTCCTTGCCTTCGAATGACTCCATGCTTATAGGGCAGGCAGCACAATTAAAATTCCACGGTACTGGGAGCAGAGTGAAGTAATAAAGGGCAAGTTTTCCCCAAAGAAGGCTCCTATCTGCACACACACAGCGCTTTCCTGCTTTAAAGGCTCTCAAGGGCTTCTCGCAATAAATGCATATTCCGAATGCGCCTGCTGCCGCCACCGGGCTCTGATGACATCTTCGCCTAAGGTGCTCTCTGCTGTCCTGCCACCTAGGCAAAGCTGACAGAGATCCTGTCACCCGGGGTCCCAGGGACGGTGCCTGCAAAGCAGGGCCTCTGGCAAGGAGCATCTCTGCAGTGGCAGCCGACCTTTATTTGCCCTCCCTGCCTTTCGGAAGCCCCACAAAAGCATATACAACACCGATACTGGGGCTCAAGAGCAAAGCTCCAATGTATTAATAACTGCGACTCTTTACTGAGGCTATCTGCTGCGCCTGTTCCAGGGATTTCACCCGCACTGTCACTCTGACGAAGCGGACACTTGCACTGTACGCTGAGGAAATGAAAGCACAAGGGTTAAGCAGTCCGGCTTACCTGACAGTGCTAACCCTGGTAAGGCAGGTAGAATCCAGGAGTGTGAGTTGAGAGAGTTTAGGTCAAGGGCAAGGACAGCCCTCACAGGTCAAAGCCAGGAATCCTGATGAGCCCCAACTCACAGGGCTGAGGCTGGAAGCCTCAGGCAGGGCTGGACTGGGATGGACCATGTGGGCTGAATCATCCTCAGGGACAGTGGGACAAAATCACAGACTAGTCAGGGCTGACCACAATTGGTCAGGAGCAGAGTGTGGAGCCAGGGTAGGCAGATGGATGAGGTAAGTATCAAGGCACAGGTCCTAGATGGCACAAGGCCAGCCCAGCATGGGTCTTATAGAGTCCTTACAGGGGAGTCCCACCCCGGGGTCAGACAGGCTTCGGAGCTTTGAGTACCCAGGAGCTGGATGCGGGAGCGAGTATCAGTGGGCCTGAGGCTGCTTCTTCACACATCCATGAACCTTGCAGGGCCACAGCAGGGTCCAGGATGCTCTTCTAGGCAGTGGGAAGCTGACCATAAGCCGATCCCTTCATTTCCTCTACAGCCATCCTTTTTGACTTCCGACCCTGTGCAAATACCACTAACCAATTCAGGTAAACTAGGTTAACTATTCTGGGTGCTCAGCCTTATCAGTGTGAGCCTTAATAGATCTTACAAATTTCTTTTTAAAATATATTTTATTGATTTTTTTACAAAGAGGAAGGGAGAGGGATAGAGAGTTAGAAACATTGACGAGAGAGAAACATCGATCAGCTGCCTCCTGTACACCCCCCCACTGGGGATGTGCCCACAACCAAGATACATGCCCTTGACCGGAATCGAACCTGGGACCCTTGAGTCCGCAGGCCGACGCTCTATCCACCGAGCCAAACCAGCTAGGGCAATTCTATAAATTTCTTAATGAAAGAAAAAAAAATTTCAGTGCAAAAATTCTTCAAAGTATCTATACCTTCCAGGGTTTATAGTATGTATTTATTTATTGTTTGTTTCCTCCTCTAGAATCCTATATAATAAAAGGGTAATATGCAAATTGACCCTAACAGCAGAACCACTGGGAATGACTGGTCACTATGACACACACTGACCACCAGGGAGCAGATGCTCAATTCAGGAGCTGCCCCTGGTGGTCAGTGCGCTCCCCCAGGGGGAGCTCTGCTCAGCCACAAGCCAGGCTGATGGCTGCCAGCACAGCAGTGGTGGTGGGAGCCTCTCCTGCCTCTTCAGCAGCACTAAGGATGTCCGACTACAGCTTAGGCCTGCTCCCCACTGGCAAGTGGACATCCCTCAAGGGCCCCCGGGATGACACAGGGATGTCTGACAGGTTAGGCCTGATCGCCTGGGGAGCGGGCCTAAGTCAGCAGGTGGACATACCCTGAGGGGTCCCAGACTGCGAGAGGGCACAGGCTGGGCAGAGGGACCACCCCCCCCCCCAAGTGCACAAATTTTTGTGCACTGGGCCTCTGGTATAGACTATAACAGGAAAGGTATTTTCTGTCTTGTTTTGTGCTGCATCCCTGGTGCCTAAAACACCTTTTACATGGTTAGCTGTACAATGTGTTGGATAAATCAACAAAAGAATTATTACAATTATAACTGCAAATCCACTCCAACTTGTAAAAAGTAAATAAAATTCAAGTCAGTACTGAAACTGCATTACTAACAAGTTATTCCCAACACCCTCTTACTGCCTTTGGATGTAGGAGCTCTACCCAGAATCCAACAGATTCTGAATTCCTGAAAAGGTGAAGGGATTAAGTAGTACAAATTGGCAGTTATAAAAATAGTCATGGGGATGGAAAGTACAACATAGGGAATATAGTTCATGATATTCTAGTAACTATGTATGGTGTCAGATCAGCACTAGACTTACTAGGGTGATCCCTTCGTTAATTATATAAATGCCTAATCACTACGGTGCACACCTGAAACTAATATAATATTGTATGCCAGCTGTGCTTAAAAAAGAAATTTAAGAAAAATCCAACCAATTCCTTAAACCCAGTTGTCCGGGCAGTGGTTCTCAACCTCCCCTGCAGGACAGAAGTGGCCTTGGCCTTTAGGACTGCGTTTGACTTTGCTTCTCCCCATTCTAGCAGTGCAGGTTGACCAACTCTAATAGTGCAGAGTGAATCTTACTCTGAACCATCAAGATCCCCTGAAAGGAGATGCACCACCCCTGAAGTACTACAATACCCAACCAAAGTATGAGGTGGACAGAGCAAGCTCTCATCCCATCTCCTAAGACCCCAAAACCCATTTAACACATCATCCTCACATACAGGACATAACAGCCATTAAGCTGCTAAGGACAGATGCTGCACTTGATCTTAGCCAAAACACCAAGAAGCAATAGTGCTGCCACCAGCTCCCCGCTAGGCTTACCACTGCTGCAACCTTTATATTTGTGGCTACTTTTATGCCATAACGATTAGATTGTTTTTCAATATATAATATTTCTAAAACTCAACTTTTTATTATTCTTACTTCAAAATAACAGATTGTTGCGAACAGTAAATAAAATAGTGAATAGAATTCTTTACTGCTTTTCCTAGGTGCTCACGCTCGGTGTGTTTTGCATAAACCCGCCCTTCCTCTTTTTAACAATCTTGGGATTGGTCCACATACAAGTTGCATTTCAATGCCCGCTTGGTCTCTTTTTCTCCTAGACTGGGTTTAGTCTCCAGTCCTAAAGGCTTTTAGGTGTCCTCTGGGGACAGTCCGGCAGGGGGTCCGGCAGGGGTTCCAGCAGGAGTTCCCATAGTCCCTGACTTAATGTCGTGAGCCACGTGGCGCAGGCCCTGTCTCCTCCCCTGTGAGCTTAGGAGTGGCCTTAAGAAGTGAGGACACAGTGAGGTTGGCCTTTAGGACACTTCTTGCATCCTGGCTCTCTTATGTGCTCCTCCCTGACTTGTCACATCCACCCCCACACCCACATACATCTGGTCTCGGACCCTTCCCGGAGGGGTGAAATGTGCCCTGAGAAAGGCCTTTCAGAGGTTCCTGATTCCAACACCCAGGATCCAGCCCTGGGAGAGGGTGTGGGGCCAGTGTAGGTCATATTTAAATGAGCAGTTCTTTCATAGGTTTTATGAAGGGATTATGTATCTGTCCCGAGAAGGAATCTGAGGTCCCGTTTCCTTGGAAAGTAGAAACCTGGGTTCTGTGTCAATGGTACAGGCATCCCTGATATCCTTCAGGCAAGAGTAGGCCATTCCATTCTCACTAATTAAGTTCAACTGGCAAGGTTCCTGAAAATTCGTGATTTTGGAGAACAAGGCCAAGGTTACCAGTACTGTTTCTTTCCACCACCCCCCGCCCCCCTGCCCCGGCTACTTTAAAGGATGTGGTATGTAGAACAATGCCCCACAAAGAGAAAATAATAATTCCTGGTTTAAAACCAGGGTTCTTAAACCTGCCCACTCCGTATTCCCACCTGTGGTTAATGGCCTTCACATACATCAACAGTCACTCCAACACTGCAGAGCTAAGCCTAGTAAATGTAATAATCAATAAAGATAATTTTTGGCCAATAAACAAGGGATGGTTATGACTTGTTTTCCTGTGCAACCTATAAACTATAGCTTTGCTTTCCGTTTTCCAGCTACTGGACTCTCTCATCTCTGGTGGATTCCCTTCTTGTGTCCGAGCACCTCACCACTTCACACTGTAGCTCCATCTCAGCCCAGGCTCCAGCTCCGGGGCCTCCACTGTCACTGATTTATCTAGTGCATCTCTCTATCCTGTCTTGATACTGAAACATTCCTATTTTCCATTAAAAGCTCTTGAAAAAAATGCTTTGTTTTTGTGTTTAGGTTCAAACTTAAGGGCAACAATCAGGCTGATATTTAATAGAGAGTTTTTAACTTTGATTTGAAGAGTCCATGTAAAGTGTATGTGGATAAAAAGGGAGTGAAACTGACAAGCCCAGTGATGGAAGTAACCTCACAGCGTGATTGGCCATAAATTCCTACCTAGGCAGGCAACTTCTTTAGCAAAAGGTTTATCTTTGTCTTGGGTAAGCCCTGCCATTGTTCTTGTGCATCTAGGTTAACATACCTTTGAAATAAGCCTTAACTACCTTCAAGAAAGCACATAATCTTGTTAACTATCCTGTACCAATCCCTGCCTTGTTTTCTCCCACTTCCATGTAATATTCCTCAAGTTCCCTCTAATTCTAGTGCATAAAGTAAGCTGCAAAACTGTCATTCTCTGAAGCATTTGAGATAATGCTTCCCAGCAACTGTCATCAGTTCTGGCTCAAATAAATTCCTACAAAAATTCTCTACAGGGTTAGACATTCTTAAGTCAACATGTATTATGTCTCCTTGGCAAGTAAGGGGGGCGACTAGGAGTTTCAATAATAATTAACTGAGTTCATGGGAAGCAACCAGCTGAATCTCTTTCCACATGAGTCTCTTCCGAATATGCTCAGAAGGAGAGCTAGTTGGACTTCTCCCTCAGCAGCAGCCACACCTCCAGATGCCATGTTAGGTCAAGTTAGCTTATACAGTCATTTGCAATAAAACAGTCCCCACTGTTTTCTACCAAAGAACAGACCTTCCGAAGCTCACAGCTGTATGTATTCTGTGTTTGAGATCTCAATGTCCCTTTCTCTCACCCATTTACCTTTGTCTAACAAGTCGGACTATGGACAGTCCTGGTTCCCATGACTGCAAAGGATCAACCTCGTTTCCGAGCCTCCTCTCATCTGTACTATTGCTTTTCTCCCTCGTGCCTGATTTCCCGTTACCCTAACAACAGCCTCCTGCGTGCTCCGCGGACACAGAGCCTGCACATCCAATGCTCCGTTTCCTTCCTCACAGGAATCTCCATTCTTTGCTTTCCAGCAGCATATAACACACCTTTCCAGATGGAAAGCCTGATGCCCTGACTGATATGCTGCCAGGGTCTAGTGTTATTCTGCTTTGTACTCTGTCTAATGATCTAGACAGAGCAGAAGGCAAATTTATTGTAAACAAAGAACTCAAAGAACCTGAGTATTTCCTTTACTCTTTTTATCCAGACTCTGTATGATATTGTATAAAAAATTTCATCCAGCCTGACATCTAGACTCAGAATATAGTGAGAGATGGTATAATGGTATATACACAGGAGAGCATTTACTGACCTTATTCTCAGATGAAAACACAGGTGTAGCCACAGACCAATGTACATATCTGAAGGGCAAGTTTCACTTGGCCTATCTCTTAGCAGATTTTCCCTACAATGTTTCTGAGTACGATCTGATGTGTTGGACATACATGTAGAAGCATGTTGAGTTGGCTTGGCTACTGGAATGCAATACAGTTGACCCTTAAACAATGTGAGGATTAGGGGCACTGAACCCCGCACCCCTCGCCACAGTAAAAAAAATCTATATAGAACTTCTCCACAGCCATCCCTCTGTATCCATGGAGGAGTGGTTCTAGGACCCTCCCCCATCAAGGGACCAACATCTGCAGACGCTCAGGTCATATATATATATATATATATATATATATGTAACTAGATGCCCGACACACGAAAATTCCTGTAAGAGTAGGCCTTCCTTCCCCCAGCTGCTGGCACTGGCTTCCCTCCAGCACCCGGGCTTCACTCTGGCCCCAGCTTCATCCAGAAGGATGTCCGGAAAGACAGCCAATCTAATTAGCATATTACTCTTTTATTATTATAGATGGTGTAGAAAAATGCATACAGTAAGCCCAACTGTGAATTGAAAATACAGCTTTTGTTTTTTAAACTTAAATTGATTTTTCAAAGAAGGGGAGGAAAAGGAGGAGAGAGAGAAACATCCATCAGTTGCCTTCTGCACGCACCCCAATCAGGGGATTGAACCCAACACCTTTTGGCGTACAGGCCGACACTCCAACCACCTGAGCCGCACCTGACAGAGCCAAAAATATTGATTCTGATGCATGGCTGGCTGAATCCATGGCTGTGAAACCCAGGGATCTGGAGAGCCAACTGTATATTTACTGAAAAAATCGACATATAAGAGGACTGGCACTGTTCAAAACCATATTATTCAAGGGTCAACAGTCTGCAGAGCCAGGATTCTAGCCCTTCTTATTCCTGCTAGGGGCTTGTTGGGGAGTGGGCTGAGCCTACAGGCTGGACCATACCAGGGGCCGAGTGGAAGCCTGAACTGCAGGACTATCACCAGCTGCCTGCGTTCTTGCAGATGAGCTGCAGTTGCATCATAGACACAACCTCTTTTGCAGAGGGAAGCAAAACTGCTTGACTTAGTAAACAATGTTCTCACCGTCATTTAAAAAGAAAATTTCTCTCCAGGGGCACCGGAAACTTTCAGAGGCAGATTAGCTCACTTGGGTAGAATGCCTGACTCTCGGCCAGAACCCTCACTTCAATTACAGAGGCAGCTGATTTTCAAGGAAAAGTTTATTCTACACAAGGGTATTCTGAATGCCGAGTAAACAGCAGAATAGGAAATGAGGATTTTTTTAGCTTGTTTTGCACAGCATCTGTGAAAAGATGGCTAACTTAAGTGTTTTCGTGTGATAATCAAGAGTGGTTAAGTTTTTGAGGGCAACTTAGCATTCCTAAGGTCTAACAACAACAACAACAACAAAAACCCACCAAAACACCCCCTCCCCACTCCCCCACTCCCAAGCCTAGAGAAGACTCCTTGGGGACAGGCAGTGAAGTGCTGAGACCAATTACCAGTGCCCTGAGGCTGAGAGCACCTGCTAAACCTCAGGGCCAGGGAGAGAGCCAGGCATATGAACAGGCACACCAGTGCTACAGAGAAAATAAGTTAGTGACACAATGGCACGCCTCCGGTGAGTAGGGAAACTACATCACGGAAAAGAGAAGTGTGCCATCAGAACCAAATCCTGTTAACACAGATTCTTCTAGAAGATGACTGTGGGTACTACTTTGAGGAGGTAACTGTTAAATATACTAAGATAATGGCTAACAGTCATAACAGATATGCATACAGAAAGATATCTTTAAACAACGGTAATGACTTCCTTATAGAAGGTGGACCTATGATAATTAGGAAAAAATAGAAAAGACATTTCAAATTCTCCTCTTACCTTACCCCATCATCACTGAAAAGCAAAGCAGGTGTTGGTGCCACACTGCCAAGCTGACCATTTAAAGAAGGGGACAAGTGTCAATGAAACGTTTTGGAGGTTTTTTCCATATAGCAAAACCAGTCTTTGTTATAATTCACTATAACTGTCTTTTCCTTAAGACTGTTCCCAGCTACTTAAAAAAAATTACTAACAAAACTTTAAATATCTGTCAATTCAAAGATTCTTCAAAAACTGTAGTCTTTTAAAAGTTCCTGAAGTCATACTATGCATGTAGTTGTTAACAGTGAACAATACTTCATTAATGTTCTTTTACATACAGAATGTAGAAGTAGAAGTAGTCCCTGTTTTGGCAGAATTCTAAGATGGTCCTCAAACTTGCCTCTTAATTCTAAGGTTGCATAATTACTAGGAATGCAAATATAGTGGCTTTTATTCCATGATCAGGTTACATTTTATGACACGACTGACTGTAAAATGAGGAGACTATCTAGGTGAGCCAGTTCTTTCAAAGTACAGAATTTTCTCCCACAAGTTGCAGAAAAGGATGTCAGAGATTCGAAGCCTGGGAAGGGCTCGCTGCACTGCTGCTCCTCAAGATGGAGGGGCCACACAGGCAAGGGAAGCAGGTGCCTCCCGGAGCAGAGCCGAGAACAGCTCCTAGCAGACAACCAGCAGGGGAGTGAGCAGCTCTGTCCGACAACTGTGAGGAACAGAATCTTGCCAACAACCAGTGAGGCTGGAGCACAGCCCTCAGGGCTGTCAGATTAGAATGCAGCCGAGGTGACACTGGCTTCCGCCTGGTGATGCCCTGAGCAGAGCGCGCAGACATGCCTGGTCAGCTGCGAACTAAAAATCGGTCATTTTAGTCCATTACATTTGTGGCAATTTGTTACACAACAGAAAACTAATTTAGTCCCTCACTTCTTTTTACCTCAGTATTTCCAAAGGTTACACTATTATTTATTTAGACTGCCTTAACATATTTGTTATTACAAAGTAACATTCTTATGTCTGAGTACAACTTTACTGGCATCAAATTGTTCAAAGTAATATGTACACAATTTTTAAATGTGCTTATGATACCAAAAGCAATGACGGGAACATCGGAAACACTGGACTTCATCAAAAGTAAAAACTGTTGTGCATTAAAAGACATTCTCGAGGAAGTGGAGAAACCCTACAGAACGGAGAACCAGGTGTGAATCCTGGATCTGCTAAGGGGTTAGCATCCAGAAAGTATAAAGAGCTTTATATTTATAGCTCAGCCGGCCTTCAGAGTAGAGGCTGGAGTGGCACCTCGCTGCCTCCCGCGCCTTCGCCTTGGAGAGGAAAGTAGGTTCACCTCAGCATCTGGCTGCACCCTCCCCCCAAGCCCAGGCCCAGAGGAGCAATGGAGCCAGGCCCCCTCCCTCCTGCCCAGCAGAAGCTGTCCCCTCACAGGCTGGAACGGCACTGAGGGCTGCACTGCCTCACTCAGGACACATGTGCCTGCTGCTCTGTGAGCCCTCTCTCCGTGTGTGAGGGCGCCCTGCCTCTGGAGCTGGACCCTGTGACCCTGCTCCTCCATGTTCCTCCGGCTCCTTGTCTCTGGCTGAACACGTGCCTCCTTCCTCTCCCTGAAGTGCTGACAGCCCAGACTGGGACTGAGCCTCCATGTGGAAGGAGACTCAGGATAAAAACAGGCCACACACGTGCCTTCAGGACACATGAGAGGAGGCCCCTTTACCTTGTTTTGCTTCCCCTGTGCATCTATCTTCTCTGAAGGCCAGAGATGCGTATGACCCCAGCCCTACCATCTGAACCCGAAGTCTCAGCCTCATCAGAACCCCTGTAGTTATACCTGATCTGCTTGCCTTCCCTCGTGTCATACAAGGAGAAGAAGACGTCGGTGTCTTCCCCAATGGTGTTGTAGGTGAAACTCTTCAGGCTGAGGAAGAAGTGATGGGGCACTGGCATCCGACAGGCTTCCCCATGACGTGGGCGCATTGTGTCTACCTAACAAGAAAGGCAAAACCCAGAGCTGTGTTACCGATTCCATGGCTATTAATCATAAACAAGAGGAAAAGTAAACGAAGAACTCCTCGCACTGAGAGCGCCTGGAGGTGTTTGCTCTGCAGGAGGGCACATACATAGCGGGGAAAAGCGAACAGTGCGCATCGGAATGGGAATTCCGACTCACAAGTGAGCTCACAGTCTCCCCAGGTCACAAACATCTGTTCCCCAGGGATCCATTTTCCAAGTCATTTCCTGGGGATCCTGCCCTGGTCCTGATGCACATGACTTCACTGCCAGGTGGAACAGTTCCCATCCTAAGTGACTCTTGTGTCTCCATGCAGGCTGATTCACCTAGCCTCTCAGTCTCCTCTTTCAGCTGCGCTGTGTACATATGCACAGAGGACTGGAGCCGGGACAAATCTGCGTAAAGGGCAGGGCTCCTTAGAGGAAAGCCACACAATGGAAAAGCCAGTGGGGCGTCATTTCCTGGTGCCTCCCTGGGAGGCTGGTGAGCTGCTTACCTGGGACGTGCTTTGCTGTACACTCTGCCGGCTGGACAAATGCTATGGAGAGAAGGAAAGAACAATTCACTCAACTGGGAAGGAAATTTCTATTAAGCATCTTCTTTCCATATTTTAGGCATTCTGCTATGTCTTTTACATATATGATCTCATTTAATTCTGATAACCTCGCTAGATAAATGTTATTCATATCTGATTAAACCTTAGACAACTAAGGCTTAGTACAAGGAAGCGGTTTGTTGAAGTTCACAAGGCAAGAAGGTGGCAAAATCTGGATTCAAACCCAAGCCTCTCCAGCTCGGAGTACCAGCCGAGTCACAGGAAGTGCTTGCTACTGGAGCTGTGCTTTGGCTCCGATCTCTGCACATACTGCTATCCCATGCCCTGAGCTTCCTGGTCCAGCTTGCCCAGGCGCTCCACACGGAGCAGGTGTAGCCTTTAACCTGAAGGGCTCCCTTGCAAGCATCTCTCCATGCTGTTCCTTTGCTGTGGCTGAAGTTGGAAGCAGCAGATTCCAATCCCAGCCACACCCAAGTAGGTTGTGAAACTTCAGAGAAATCACTTACTCTCCCAGAGACGTTTTCCTTAGCTGTAACAATAAGATAAAGGCTTTCGTCTTCCTCACAGGGGTGTTGTGAGGCTCAAATTTCACATTGAGAAGCAGCACGACATAGTAGTGAGGGACCTAAGTCTAGACACCTACTTTCCCATCTTGACTCGCACCCGTTTCCTCCTTTGTACACTAACTTTTTTAAATCTTCACCTGAAGACAGTTTTTCCCTTGATTTTCAGAAAGACGGAGAGAAATTTCGAAGTGAAACAGACATTGACTGACTGCCTCCTGCGCGTACCCCAACGAGGGTGGGGAACGAAGCAGCAAATGAGGTGTGTGCCTTTGACTGGGAGTTGAGCTGGGAACCCTTCAGTCCGAGGACCAATGCTCTAACCACTGAGCACAGGCCAGGACAAGGATAACATTTTGTGCTGAACGCAACATCATAGGATCTTGTGCAGATAAAGTTAGCATACACCTGTATTTGTGAGTGACTACTATTATCTGTGAGCAGTATTCTTATTATTGTTATTCTTCTAATTAGTTACTACAGAAAAGTCAGTCACATTTAGAAGTAACCTTTGCCCCCCCAAAATGATTAGCTCACCAACATTCGGTCCCTGGTCTTAGTGAATTCAATAGTGAGTTTCTATCCTGTCGCCTGTGGGCCCAGAAGTGTGAGGAAACACATATCTGGTGAACTTTCACATCACACAGCTACAAAGACTGGTTTCTGAGTAGAATGGTCTCATTTATTTTCCAAGTGCACACATTTAACCCTAGATAAAGCTAAAGTAACATTAAATATTCATTTAAATGCATCTCACAAGCTGTATTTGCTATTAAATATTCATGTGCATTGTTAGTTAAATTAGCAAATTATTATTATTATTCATTCATGGGACTACATGCCCATGTTGCAGGCTTGATTCCCAGTGGGGAACATGCAGGAGGCAGCCGATAAATGATTCTCTCTCGTCACTGATGTTTCTCTCTCTCTCTCCCTCTTCTTTCCTCTCTGAAATCAATAAAAACATATTTTTTTAAAGTTTGCAATAAAGTTATCAGCCCTCTGTTCACTCTGTTCTGTGCCCCAAAAAGGTACTTTCAACTCTTTACTGTATTTTTTTTCTAAAATAATAAAATATTTCTATAGGTCATACTTAAAATACTCTCGCTCTATCCAATTTTCGATTTCTCTATTGTGGCCTCTTATAATGGGAGCTGAGGATTATTGTATTTGTTTTTATCTATTTCACTTCAACCATATATCTAATGTCTCACAAGTTTGGTCAAAACTTGTTTATACTACTGTAACATTTAACTACTGTTCACCGCTGAGCCAAGTAGTGTACTTCAACTACACTTCCTTTCTTCTACTGCCTCCTGCTTTTGTATTGGAGGTAACTCAGTTTTATTTAAATTACAGGGCCTTTTCCTGTGCCCTCCAATAGCTCTACGAAATCCCTTTCAATAGCATTTCCCACATGGGAAAGCCACCAGACACTCCATGAAGTGGGTGTTCACCTGGAGATATCCCTGCTGGCGGCGCCTGTTACTCTGCAGGCCTGCTGCACCACCGTGACCCTGGGACTTCCCTCTGAGGTCACCCGGAGCATTCTTTGCACCTCTCAGCTGAGTCAGAATTCCCTTCCGGAATGGCACATAATAACGTCTTTCGGTTTCCTCCCGTATTTTAAATAAATACATAATTATTCAGTGGTTTCCTGAAAAGCGTTTTTAAAGAAAGATTTTTTTTTGAGACTTTATGTCACCAAAATTTTCTTTCGGCTACTTTCCCATTTGACTGATAATGTGGCTCAGTAAACATAAAATTCTAGGTTGAATTTTGTCCCAGTCAGCACTTTAAAGGCAATTCTTCATTACTGCTAGTTTTCAATGTGTCTTTTAGGAAGACAAATGCTATTCTTACAACAAATCCCTACTTAGTAGGTGACCTATTTTTCTCTCAGGAAGCTTTTCAGCTTTGTGAGCTGAAATTTCACAATTAAATGTTAAATACTTGTTCTACCCTTTCAATCTGGAAACTCATATCTCTTTTCGGGGAAAGTGTTTTTTTCTAGCTGTATGAGATATAACTGACATGTATAAATTTAAGGTGTAGAATGTGATGATTCTGTACACATTTAATGCTGGGAAATAAGCTAATTTCATTTCCCATAACTGCCTGTTGCTGGGTGTGAGATTTAAGATCTACCCTTTAAAAATTCCCAGTGCGTAACACGCTGCTGTTCCCCAGCACCCCCATGCACAGCATGAGATCCCCAGAATGCAATCCTCTTTGCCGCAGAGGTCTGTACCCTTTGACTAACACCCCCCACCCTCAGCCCCTGGCAATTACCACTCCACTCTGTTTCGATTAATTCAGCTTTTTCAGAGTCTACATATTAGGCCCTAAAGTATTTATCATTCTCTCTTTGACTTATTTGGCACAATACCCTCAAGGTTCAAATGACAGGTAACTTCTTTCTTACCCCTGAACAGTATTTCGTTGTACACATACCCAGCACTTTCTTTAGTCATACAACCGTCAGTGGACGTGGGTTTAGGTTGATTCTATGTCTTGGCTACTGTGAATATGCTGCAATGAACATGGGAGTGCAGCTACCTGGTTGAGATCCTGATTTTAATTCCTCTGAATACATATCCAGAAGTGGGATTACTGGATCATATGGCAGTGATATTTTTTTATTTCTTGAGGAATCACCATACAGTTTCATAGTGACTATACAAACTTACATTCCCACCCACAGTGCACAAGAGTTCTCTTCTCCACACCCTGGCTGTCACTCATCTCTTGTCTTGGTGATGACAGGCATTCTATTCCAGGTGTGAAGTAATATTTCACTGTGGTTTTAATTTGCATTTCCCTAATGATTAGTGATATTGAACACCTTTTCATCTTCTTAAATAGAAACTTGTAATTCTTTCTAAAACTTGTAATTCTTACCAGTATGCAGGGTATTCCAAAAAATGGGTGTCCCCCCAAAATACATACACACTACGTCTGCAGATTCTATTAAATTTTTGAAATGAAGTGTATTTTAACAAGCACTACCTGTATAATTACTCTGTGTGCACACTTCGGGGGCACCCTGTGTATTCCTTGAATATGTACATTCTCCTTACAGTGAGGTTTCACCCAATCTCTTAGTCTAAACTTAATAGTCACCTGAGGTTTCTGAGGTTTGTTTTACTTTAAAATTGTGTATCTTTCTTTTATTTACTTCTTTTCAGTCAGCTTATAAAATGTAATCTTGGCCATTTGCCAACTCAATACATTTTTGTAACAACCAAGGATTTAATAGGTTGTCTCTCTCTTAGAAATTCTGACACATTATTTCCATGTTTAATCACTACATTAGCCAATACCTGGCTCTTTTAACCTTAAACTAGAGACAGAACTTTGGTAACTGGTGAAAGCTGAAGGGAGTTTTGACTCTTTACCAGCAAAACCAAGAGAGAAATGTCCCATTGACAGTACAACAGCCCAGCACTCTCCACAGTAATTTCATTTAGAAAAGCAAGTGTGATATACTGTCAGAATAAGGAAGACCTCTCAATTATACTGGGACAAAGACAAAGGAACACTTCTATTTCATAACATCTATTTCATAACATCAGTTCATAACATAATTAGGAAAAGTACAGGAGAAAAGGAGGTGTGCAGGAACGAGCTGCCTGCGTTAGGTCTCTTACCATTTTGTAGAGATCAGAGACACTGATGTGGTCCGAATCCACCACCTCAAAGTCCTTCCGAGGCACCAGGTCCAGGCCCAAATGCCTAGTGAAGAGAAAGACCACACTCAGCACGCGCGTCCTCCCTCGAGTGCTCAGCTTTCTGTCCGAGCTGACAGCTCATGCCGCCATGAGCCTGTGGACTGGGGCTCCGCCCCTGCCTCGGGGGCACAGGCCTTTGGGAATACGTCACTGAGTTCACCTGCAGGGAATACTAAGGCTGACACACTTCGGGCTCCAGCAGGCCCCTTGGGGTGGGAAGAAGGATTCATCGGATATCACCTTGTTCACAGATGGATTGTGTTCATTACGGATGGGTTTTCCACGGATCATTAATAAGTCACATTTATTTTTTTTATTTCTCCTCATCCTACAAGTATGCTCAAGGTTCAGTCATGCATCACTTCCACTACCAAGAGAAGTTATCCAGGACCCAAGTAGATGTGTAATCCACAGCTAAACACATAAAAAAATCACCTGAAGATATTAAATGCAAAGAAATGTATGTTTTGATGGAATTTTACCTCATTTTCAATTTAATTAAAACTGACATTGGGTTACAATAAAGACATTACCACATATTAGCCAATAGCATAAGAAACTTTAGACAGAAGTTTAACCAAGGAGGACTACTACCAAAGGACTCAATACTTGGAAGATCTGGTATAACTTGGGCAGAAAGGAAGAAGTCATGTGATTAATGGTTGACCTGGAGGCAGTGTGAGACAGTGACTAACTGAACATAATCAGAATTCTTGGGTTCAAACATGGCACCTAATTTATAGTCAATAAACGTTAGCTCCTTCCTCTCTCTCTAGAAAAACAGCTCTAAACCTGGCGTCCAGTGGAGCTGTGGACCCCTGAAACTGCTTACAACAGTATGTACACTTGTTCATTTTACAAGTGATCATTTAGAACATTTTCCAAATATTCTGTAGTACAAAAATGAAACAAAATTTCACATATATTCTTTAACCACTAGAGATCACAAAATATGATAGACTAATAGAATTAAGCAACAAAAGACTATGCAAATAATCCAATTAAAATAGGTGTTTTCAATATAAGAGCTTCAGAGAAAATGCAGATGGCAAGTCAGTAGGGCTGGGAATGGGTGAAAGTGCTCGGAATCGGTGCACCGCACAGTGATACCCATGCAAACTCTATCTTACAGTGTCTTACTCGGACACTCTTATCTTGCTTGTCCACTAAGCTGTCCACCTACATAACCATTCATTCACCTCACAGACCTTTCATGCACCAACCAAGGTGCTGAATACAAGAATACAGCAGTTTTCAGTCAAGCAAATGTTGGTACTCATCAGGCTAATTCTTCCCTGAGAGCCGAGTATTTTCCCTCTCCTGGAGGTCACTAGAGCACAGCACCTTTTAGTTTCTCAATTTCATTAAGAAATAAGAAAATGATCCACAGGTGATCTGATAAAATAGAAGACAAGTTCCTTCTACTAAGACTGACTTCAATGGAGAGAGAATAGTTCTCAAAAGCTAAGTTGGACAACTGTCCTCACTGGAAGAAGGAAGAGAAGCTGCACAGTGAGAAGCAACACGTGTTCACCACTAATCCCCCTCTGAGGGAGGTTCCTGGCCTTTTCTATGGTTTAAGGACAAGGAAGAGTTACTAGTAAGTGCAGGAAATGGTCAACTTAAGGAGTTTCTCTATCTTCACAGCAGCAAAGCAGTGAGGAGCATGGGTTCTGAGGTTATCCTGCCTGGTTCGTATCTTGGCTCTTCCACCAAGCCACACTGCTTATCTGTACCAGAGGTGGTTGTGAGGATTAATCCAGGCACAGCACTCTGCACACCGCTGGCCTTGTGAACTGGTGCTGCTACTTTAACTATTATCAGTATGTTTGCATCATTAGCCAATATGTGGCTTAAAGCATAAGGACTGTGATCAGAGAAACAGTGTCTGAATGAGACTCAAACAGATGGACACAAGCAGGAGACACACATATACTACCTTCAAAAACATTAGGCTTCGCTTACCACCTGTCATTCGTCACTCGTTCATGCATTCCAGTAACTCAGTCAATACTTACCAGCACCTACTCTGTGACAGGTTCACGCTGACCTTGGGGACACGGCAGTGAACAAGACATGTCCTGGCTCTACATTCTTTTAGGTGTCTTCTCCAAGGGCCCTGAATCTCTACATGAAATTCTTTCAATTGTCCACTATGTTTTTTTTATTGATTTGAGAGAGAGAGGGCGATGAGGGATAGAAACATCGATGAGAAGCATCAATGTTGATCAGCTGCCTCCTACATGCCCCTCCTGCTAAGGATCAAGCCTGCAACCCCAGCATGTGCCCTGACCAGAAATCGAACTGGTGACCTCCTGGTGCATGGGTCCACACTCAGCCACTGAGCCACACCAGCCAGGCAGAATTTTACTTTTTAAAAAATGTTCTATATTCTATTGGGGATTCCTTATCTGCAAAAACACATTCTCAAGTCCTTTCTTAAGAAGGGGACCATGAAAGATAATGTCTCAATTCTTTAATACTTCAAAATAGCTTTATTTGGCCCCCACTCTTGGTTAGATAGTGCGGTTGCTCATCTCCCAACATAATTTTGAAGATATTACTTCATCATATTCTAGCATCCAGTGTTACTGATAAAACTGATAAGGCCAATGTGACCCTTATTCTTAAGACTTTTTTTTTATGTCTGAAAACCTTTTAGGATCTTCTCATCATCTGTGGGACACTGAAATATCATCATGTGCCTTGCAGTGGGTTTTGGGTTTTTCCCCATTCATAACAGGTATTTGGTGGGCCCTTTCAATCCCAAGACTCCTGGTTCTTTGGCTCTGAAAATTTTTCTTCTATCATTTCTTTGGAATTTCTTCTTTATTTGCCTTTGTATGTTTTTTCCCCCTGGAAATTATAATGTCTGATGTGGGACCCCTGGCCTAACTCTCTGTATTGCCCTTCTTTCTTCAATTACTTCCCATTCTTTATTTTCCTAGTGACAACATAAAATTATCTTCCTAAATGTTTTATTTTGGAAGTGACATACTCTGTTCCTTTTTCATAGCATTTTAGTCTACATAATAAATCTTTTTGATTCTTTTGGAGGATACTCAGAGATTTTTTAAAAGTTCAGTAGATGAGTAGATTAAAGAACTGTGGTACTTTTATACAATGGAATACTACGCTGCTATAAAAAGGAAGGAATTCCTACCATTTGCAACTGCATGGATGGACCTGGAGAGCATTATGCTAAGTGAATTAAATCAGTCAGAGAAAGATAAATATCACATGATCTCACTCATTTGTGGAATATAATGAACAACATAAACTGATGAACAAAAACAGATCCAGAGACAGAGAAGCATCGATCAGACCGTCAACCCTCAGAGGGAAGGCAGGGGAGGGGAGGGGGAAAGGGAAGGGATCAACCAAAGGACTTGTATGCAAGCATATAAGCATAACCAATGGACACAGACGCTACGAGGGTGAGGACACAAGCAGGGGTTGGGTGGGGGGGGGGGAATGGGTAAAGACACATATGTAATACCTTAATCAATAAAGAAAAAAGTTCATGATTCTGGGAGTTACAAAGGAGCAGCTCCTTCATTAGCTAACATTTCTCCCACAATATACTGGGCTTCCTCTGTCACTAATCCTTCAACTACTTTGTAGAAATGGGTTTATAGATCTCATTTATTGCTGGCCCTCCTCCCATTCTTTTTATTTTCTATTATTTCAATGACGTCTTGAGAGGGAGAGGAGCTAAAGACTTGTACTAATAGACTTAAGGTATATGTATATCTTATAGGAAGTAAACTGGTCACTTCCAAGTTCAATGGATATGATTTTAAGAGAATGAGACAAAAGTATCTGAGAATTATATCAATTATTAAATCTAGGAAGAAAGAAAATCTAAATAATATTTACTCTAGCTTCCCATACCAGTCTTAGGATTGTACTTGTATGGCAATAGCAAATAATCACACCTGTAAATACAGGACTATATTAGAATGAAAATTATAAAGAATATTCTGAAGTATAGATGTAGAAATTCCCATTTGTAGTATATGCTTATTTAGATGCACTGCATGACTATAGAAAGTAAAGGGCACCAAATTCACATTTATTAAAACGGTGCTGACAGATGAAACAAAAGCATATTGTGATTCCTGAGGTCGATCATCAAGGAATTTGAGCTGGAAGAGATCTCAGCAGATCTTGTGGTCCAATCTGATTTTCCAGAAGTTAAATGGAGGCTGAGAGTTTGGGTGAGTAGAGTCAATGAGTGTCCTTTGCTAAACTAAAAGAAATGACAACTCGTAGTAAAAATGGTCAGAGCTTAGTAGAGAATATAATGACTTCTAATCACTAAAGAGAAGCTATGACTAAGCGCAAACTCCATGAGGACTGAGTTATTGCAAATAAAGCTGAGAGATGCCTAAAAAACAGACATACTTACTCGTTCCCCCAGTCCAGTCGCACGGTGATGTGCCGCTTAACCTCCCGCACCTGATCCTGAGTCAGGTGACCAGACAGTAGCTGCCTTCGAAGGTCAATAAGTTCATTCATCACATGGCGCAGTTTGTAGAAAAGATCTACTTTGTGTTTCTGAAAGGGCATTTTTGGTGTTGGGTGAAATAAAAAATGGACATGGAAAAGGAATGAAAAAAGAAAGAGAAATAGTTAAACTATGGAAAGTGCTCATTTCTCTAACCCTCTAACAAAGGCAATGTAAGAGAAGTCTATCTAAGATCCTAAAGTCCTTAGTTTGTACCACCTACAACCTCTACGCAGCGACATCGGGCACGCACTGCAATCGCCCTGGCCATGCACAGTGCTGTTTATCTCCACTCCATCCTGGGCGACTCACTTCCCAGTGAATCCTCGCCACCACACTTAGTCGGAACGGGAAGTCACACGGGAGCCGAGACCTGTTTTCTCTGACAGAAGGTGCTATCCTGCAGCAACCAAGATTCCACCCGTCTAGCAGCATCTCTGGGTTTCCAGGAGGAACACTCAGCTGGGGCGGGAGAGCGAGAACCACTTGCCCTATGTAAAGGCACGAAGGGTTCAAATAGAGCCGAGGTCTCTGGAGGAGCATCCACTCCCGGTTTCCAGGCCTCATTTGGCTTTAATTAGCTTTTGTCAACAGTATGTGTCCCTAGTGTCACAGATGCCTCGTCTTTTTAGTTTAATAAAAAGTGTCACCTTCATAAGAGTTAAGTGGGAACCTTTCAATGAACTTAATGATGTCATAGTGGCTATACTTACAAGAAAAAAATGTAAGTGCCATGACAGTAGATGCTTGAGCAAAACGATATATTTAAGAACATGGATTTTACAACTAAATTCCTATTTGCTCACAAATGAAATTTTTATTTTGGCATTTTTAAGGTTTCTGTTTGTATTATAGAGAAGCATAATTATATATAATTAAAATTCTTGGAGTGCAACTTATCTGAATAGAATGCTTTGAAAGACAGATCAACCTATACTGTGATTTTTAACCGGTGTGTCGCAAGAACTTTTCAAACATGCAATACCTGACTATTTAGAAAGGGCACTGGCCTCTTTCCCCTTACGTTGTCAAACACAAAAATGACAACAGACGACACAACAATAGCTGTCCGGTGTGAATCCATCAAAATTATACCCATTTGCTTTGTCAGATCGACATAAAAATATTTTTGATGTGCCACAGAATTTTAGTAATTAGTTTATGTGTGTCATGAGATGAAAATCATTGATATACTATTTGTTAGTAAAATCTCTATCTGAGATTTCCCCTAAAAGGGGGCTTGTCAAAATGAACTTGACTTAAGTGGCTATAAATAAAATTAATTATACAGTAAGTTACAAATGTTTTTGCTTTGTTAATTAGAAAGCAAATTAGCTAATGTTTTTAGATGGCAGTGATCTCACGACAAACGTTTAAAACAACGTACTCCTGAGAAATCACCTAATGGAGCACTCAACTTAAAGGTCCATCTTAAAGAGAAATCATTTTTAACCGGAAAACCTAAGGAATCATGTATTCTAAGTACATTTCAAAAGGCATCCTGGCCCTTCTTTAGTCCATGAACATATGAAGAAAGTTAGACACTTTGATGAGACACAAGCTAGTGGGTGGACAGAATTTACAGTCCTGCCAGCTCAAGGCCTAAGCAAACATCATCTGGCAAATTGAGATCTTGAAGACAAGCAGTAAAGGCAATGAGGTTTTGATAAAACAGGGCTACCTATCTAGATCTGAAATAGAAAGAACTATTATTTTCCTATGGAACCACATGTAATAACCCACTGCATACGTACATGCGCATTTATTTGTTCACTCAATTAACAAAAGCTCACGGAGCGGCGGCGGAATGCCACCATTGTGTTATGATCAGAAGTTCATACTCCTGTGTTTTCATTCCACAGAGCAGAGACGGGCAAAAGGAAAATAAATGAATGATGGTAGTAAGTTCTGAGAAACAATGTTGAAGCAGAATAGGGACAGTGGGCAGCTGTGGGTGGGCTGGCTGGGACAGGGAGAAGGGGCTCCTTAGGTAGGGTGGCCAGGGCAAGGCTTCTTTGGGAGCTGAACTGGGAGTAGAAACATGAAGGAAATGAAGTGATGGCATCTGAGAAAACGGGGGAAGTTTTAGAGGCGTAAGTCAGCAAGAGCAAATGCCTTGTTTGGGAGGTATGGGAGGTACCTTGGCGTGGAGAAGAGATCAGTGCCCCCAGGGCGGAGTGAACCGGGGAGAGTGGTGATGCTGTAGTCAGAGACCACGGGGCCCAGATGAGGCCAGCCTGCACGCCATCTGGCTTTTAATCCAAATAAGATGGGAAGCCACTGGAAATTTACAGCAGAAGAGTGGTGTGCTATGACTTAAGTCTTGAAAGCATCACCTTAGTGCTCTGTTGAGAGGAAACCATGAAAAAGAGGAAGGCAGGGGTCCCAGTGAGAAAGCTCTTGGTTGCAATGATCCACAGAATGATGGCTGGCAGGATGAAGGTCAGACGGTGGTGCTAAAAATGGTAGGGCTTAGTTTTGACATGGCAGAGCTATCAACATCTGTTGATAGATTAGGGGTGGGAAATGAATGCAATCGAAGATCACTCCTTTTCCTGGCCAGGGAACACATCTGAAAGAGGGAAACAAGGCTTAATTTGGACATGCTAATTTGACAGTTGACATTCGGAGGTCAGAAAATAGAGAATTATCTAGCAGAGAAAACTATGAGGGAGGAATAAGCAGGGAGGTGAAAGAAAAAGCAATATTGAAAACAGGACTTTAAAAAGGACTTTGTCAAATGCACTGAAAGATTAAATAAAACACAGACTGAGAACTGGCCACTGGATTGGGCGTTGTAGTGGCCATCACTGACCTCCACAACAGCAGTTTTGATGGAATGAGTGAGTTCATGAGAGAACTGAGCATGGATGAACATAGAGATATTATGCTAAGTGAAATGAGTCAGAGAAAGACAAACATATGATATTATTTATATGTGGAATTTAAACAAACAAACAAAATAAAAACAGAATCATAGAAACAGAGATCAAACTGATGGTTGCCAGAGGAGGGGGTGAGAAGATGGGTGAAAAAGAAGGGGAATGTAGTTTAAAAATTGTGACAGCTGGTTACTTGACTTAAGGTATATAAATGTCGAGTCACTATATTGTACACTATATTGTAAACTAATATAATAATGTGTACCAACTATATTTAAATTTAAAAAAGAAAACGAAAAAAGATGAAATGGAGACAGAGCACAGATCATCCTTTTGTAGAATTTTCAGTAATTGGAGGTAAAGAAACGAGGTAGCAGAACAGGACTGTGTGATCAAGGGATAGAATTCCAGGCTATCTGTATGCTGAAGGGAATGATCTAATAGAGAGAAAATTTGAAGATGCAGGTGTTATATTCCTGAGTAGCCAAGACGAGGTGGGTACCAGGTCAGACGAGGAGGCTTCGCTTACGCTGGACACCCTGCATTTTGTCACGAAGAGGAAAGGTATAGGATGTGGCTAATGCCACGGTAGCTGGAAGGTTTGGTGACAGGAGAACCATATTTTTCCTCGGTTACTTTAGTCTCAAGGATATAAAATGCAAGGCCATCAGCTGAGAGTGAGAGGGGTGGGAGTGGGTGTTAGAGTCTGAGAACAGAGAAGATGTAAGACAGTTCCACAGAGAGTGCTGACACGGATCAGCAGGGGAACGGGAGTGCCACTGCCAGATCTTTCCAGATTAGTGACCATTACTTAAAAGGTTGTGCTTTTGTTAAGCCAAGTACATCCTGACATTTGAACAACATGGGTTTAAACTAGGCAAATCCACTTACACCCAGGTTTTTTCTCAATATTAAATACCTACACTCCTTTCAATCCATGGGTTGTAGTCTATGGATGTGGAGGGCCAACTGCATGCATTGGGAACTTGAGCATCTGCAGATTTCAGTATCCACGAAAAGTCCTGGAACCAACCCCTGAGGATACTGAGGGACAGCGAAGTTTTGAGGGAGTCAAAGTTATACATGGATTTTCCCGTGCTGGGCATCAGCACCCCTAACCCATGTTGTTCAGGAGTCGATGTATAATGTGTATTGATACTGAAATATTACACACATGTGTATATGTACACACACCGTTTAAGGTGAGCAATCTGGCGACTGGCCCCAAGCGCACGGTTTACCTAGGGATCACCTGACGCCACAGGCCAGCGGGATACCCCACTCAGCTTTCCCACTGAGAGGCCTGCTCCTCAGCAGATTAGAACAACAGTGTGATGAGCAGAGGTGAGAGTTCGCTTTGCTGCACGGTCATCCCTATTCCTGTCACCGCTCAAATAAAGGCAGGGGAGGTGTTAAGTTTATGAGGGAAAGGAAATCTGCAGCCCATCTTAGCCACACACTCAGCTGCTCCAAAAGCTCCATAGTCTCACATTTGTCAAGAACAGTCACAGACTGTTAGGGAAACAGACCAAAGACTCGGCACAGAAACCACAAATTTAACTACTTTGCAACCATGTGCCAAGTGGAATTTGCCTCTCATTGTGCAAGAATCCCTGGAACTCTGCAGACAAAACCTGAGGCTTAATACTCCTGATTTAAAACTTATTTTTACTGAACTGCATGCAGCCCAGTGTGGGAGAAAGGCTGCGCTGCGGTGAGGCCTCTGAGTTAGGACCCACCCTTAGGTGCGCCGCCTTTACTTAAAACTACTATTCATAAAGGTATGTTGATGTGATTATAAAACTCTATTTAAAAGAAAATTACATCAAAAGTAATGATCTTCTCAAAGAGAACAAATGTCCTGCCATTAGTACTAAAAACTTTAGGTGAAAATCAACTTAATGAAAGTTAAACTTTACATCTAAAATTCAAGTTGGGAAGGGAAGATTCCCAGATGTCTCCATTTTACCTCTTGTTTTTGAACATTTACCTTATATGTAGGTCGATGGTTTATTGTCTCATTTTCTTTCTTGTTAACAACATAACCATTTTAAACTTGAATTTATTTAAACTTCTCCAATATTCCTTTTCTTTAAAATTGCTATTAATAACCAAACCTCTTACCATAAGTTACCCTCTAATCCTATTCAAAATGTCTGTGTTATACCACAAGGCCTCAGTGCTCATCTCAGTACAATATAAAGACCCCTCCACTGCAGTACCTGCAGCACTAATGACCTGCTGCTGCAAATCTCTTTTAAGTCCAGGAATTAAAACTTCCATTTTAGGTTGTTGAACTACATAATTAGCAAAGGCTTGAAAATGAGTTCAAAAGAGAAAATCTTGTGAAACAAAACAATATCTAAATCCAAGCTATTTCGCACTTATCTCCACATACATATTTGTAAGAAATACAATTGCAAAAAAAGCAATGTGAAAATTACTTTTAGACCACTGGTTCCCAAGGTGGGCACATGCCTCAGGGGGGCAATGTGATTTTTAAGGGGGGCAATTAGAGAATGAATTATTTACAGTGAATTTTTTGCATTTCTTAAAGTCCTACAGGCCTCATATACAGTATATAAATATATATTGTGACATATTTATGCAATTCAGTTCTCTATTATGTTTTGAAACTTTATTTCCTATTTTTTCATATCACTTCATATTATTATTTTTAAACAATTTCTTAGTGGTTTCTTCCTCGGTACTTCAACTGTCCTTCCATTCTTTTCTTCTCTTTCATGGGTGCCATGTTCTTTGGGAGCTTGTTTTAGACCAGCTTAATGGCCTTTTAGGCTTCCTCTACACGAGTAGGAGCTCACTTTTTGAGTAATAAGAATCCTATGTCACGGGGTGTGGGGGGACAGGATTTCAGAGATGCTTAGGTGGGGCACGGCCAGGAAAAGGTTGGAACCACCGTTTTTAACTGTTCACTAACATGGGTAATGCCTCTACTGTACAATCTATTTGCTTGGCATAAATACTTACTCCTCCACCTCTAAATGCATGTAGGTTAATGCCTGCGTGGGTGTGGGTGTGGGTGTGATGGGTCTGAAGGGTGAGTGTGGGGGGACGGGGAGATAGAAACAGGAGAATTCATTAGAAAGTCTTTAAAAGGCTGTCAGACTGTCAGGTCATCACTCCTACTCTATGCTGCCTGGCTTTCGCCACCTGATGGCTTTGCCCACAAGATCATACACTCTCTGCAGAGGTTAAAGCAGGGTCAGTGCATTAGGGGGCATGAGAAGAGCTGATGATGTTAAAAAAGCCTATGTCGTAAACAGGCTGGCATCCCTGGTGCCTTTCCCACGCTGAGCTCCCCAAGTGTCCTAGCCAGCTTTCACTTCCAGGAGGGAAAGCAGAGGGGCCTCCCTCCGCCCAGAAGCACTGACAGCGGCTCCTCTTCCCCGGGACAAGCTGGGCTCTTCCAATCACTCCACCATATGCCCAGCAGTTAGTCAGCATCAGTCCCACTCACAAAACTTTCTGTCAATGTTTTAATGCTTCATTCTGAAGTAGGAATAGAAATTACCACCATATAATGAACAAACAGAAACAATATTAGGAGTGAAAGAAAATTTCACATAAAACAGTATTTTCAGGCAGCACAGAGGCTCTGTATGACACCCATGAAGTAAGAACAGGCTAGAACAGGAGTTAAAGACCCAGAGCCCACAGGGCTCTTGGAGATTAGGAATAAGGTAGTTGTGGTTACAAACACAATTTAGTACAAAGGATAGGCTAGAAATTGAAGAATTTTGCCAGAAAGCAGAAGTAAAAAAGTAATACAATAATAAATGGAGAGAAGATGTAAGAAAAGAGTGAATCATTCTAAGATGGCCAATTCTAAAGGAGTTCTAAGAAATGAAAACAAAGGCGAAGCTGTCAGAGTAACACAATACCATCCCAGGACTGAAGGACACGAGTTCCTAGGCGGGCAGAGCTCATGGAGGAGCCAGCAGGATCAGTGAAAAGGGATGCAACTACGCAGCAGCACTGAAAACTGCAGGTGACACTAAACCCTCCGTGGAAAACAACTTGTCACTCACAGCCACGAACCAGAGCAGTGGTTCTCAACCTTCCTAATGCTGCGACCCCTCAATACAGTTCCTCGTGTGGTGGTGACCTCCAACCGTAAAATTATTTTCGTTGCTACTTCATAACTGTCATGTTGCTGCTGTTATGAATCATAATGTAAATCTCTGATATGCAGGATGTATTTAGGCGGCCCCTGTGAAAGGGTCATTCGACCCCCAAAGGGGTCGCGATCTACAGGTTGAGAACCGCTGAACTAGAGTTAACACTGGGCTTCTGAACAACACTGGGAACTCGACAATAATGAAGCAATGCTTTAAAACTTCTGCACTGTGTTTGTAACCGAGAAGTTTATATCAAGCCAAGCTATCCATCAAGGATAAGGATATACTAAAGACATTCCAAATAAGCAAAATCTCCACACACACAAAAAATTCTCCCACACACATTTTTCAGGACGATATGGAAAAAGTGACTCCCCAAATGAGGAAATAAATAAAAAACTAAGATGACACTGGTTTAGCCCAGAAGACATGGGGGCTAGGGAAAAGGCAGGGAAAACTCTCAGCCAGATTAACACGAGACACTGGAGCCTTACACAGGACATCGCTGAGACACATTAAACTGGTAAAACTGCTGAAATGCTTTAACACACTCAAAGGAGATTTTCATTTCTGCCAGAAGGTCAGGATGTACAAAAAAGAGGAAACAAAACAAGTGAAAAGAGAAACAATTATTAACTATTAAAAAACAAGGTTGCCCTGGCCAGCGCTCTCAGCAGTCAGAGCGTCAGCACACACCCTGGAGGTGTCGGGCTGGATGCCAGTCAAGGGTTACACACCTGGGTTGCAAGTTCAATCCCTGGCCCTGGTAGGGGTGGTGTAGGAGGCAACCAATCGATGGATGTGTCTCTCACATCAATGCTTTTCTCCCCTCTTTTCTCTCTTCCCCTTTCCCTTCCTCCCTTCCACTCTCTAAAAAAAAACGCCAAAATCAATGGGAAAATTATCCTCGGGTGATGATAAACAAACAAACAAACAAACAAAAACAGAAAAAACCCCACATACAAAGAAATGTAATCTTAGTTCACTATGTGGCTCTGATATAAAATTAGCTACACAGGCATAGTAGTAACCGCATATTGATTTAACAAAAAATATGTAACTATTTTGCAAGTATTGGAGTAGGGCAAGAGCATTTGAGTATAAAGAACATTCAGAGCTGAACTCTTATCTCCTCATCTTACTGGCAATAATCTGAACAACTGCTGATAAAAGTACAAGAGGAAAGTGCCAAAGCAGGACTGTATTTGAACATCAAAAAGACAAAAATCATAATCAGAGAAATACACTTGTAACATAGACAATGAACATAACAAAACTGCTACAGACTTTGCTTACCGTGATCAGTCATCAATGCCAACGGAGACTGCAGCCCAGATGTCAAGAGAGGCTGAAACTCGTAAGGGCACCATGAAAAATTAGGCAAGAGCATTAAGAGCAATGAGGTGTCATTAGAGACCAAGGCCAAGGTCACCCACACCCTTGTATTTCTAATCACCGTGTACGGATGGGAGGCTTGCGCAGTGAATAGGCGGACAGAGAAAAATGGATTCACTGGGAACATGGTGCTGAGGAGAACTCTATGAATACCATGGACCACCAGAGAGACAAACGTGTGTCCTAGAGCCACTTAAGCCTGAAACATCGCTGGAAGCAAAAATGACAAAACTTTAAGCACATCATAAGGCAGCGGGATTCTCTGGGGAAAAAAATAATGCTGGGAAGAATAGAAGGCAGCAGGCAAAGAGAAACAAATGTGAGATGGACTGATTCCATAAAAGAAGCCCTAGACATGGGCCTACAGGAGCTGGGCAGGGCTGCTGAAGACAGGAATCACTCATTCACAGAGTCACCAGGAGTGGATGCTAATATACACATAATAGAAGGCCACTAAATGAGTTCTAAAATTATATAAATCAAGATATACATGAAAACAGTATTATTTAGAAATGGGAATCTCAGAATAAATAATTAAAAGAGCTAAGAAAAATGGGTGAGCAGTGGAAATAAGGAACGGGGAGAGACAGGGCAAAGAACTACTGTTTTTCATTAAAGGCCTAGTTGTCTTTTATGTACAACTTAAAACCCATATACACATATTTTGCTGATTTCTTTAAAACATGAAATTAAAAAACCTCTACCAGGAAAGCCCTAACACACTCACATGAGTCTTACAAGTAAAACTGTGAAACTCTGAACAAGATAGATGGATTTTATCAATGTCAATATCCTGGTTGTGACACTGTAATACGGTTTTAGAGATATTATCATTGAAGGAAACTGAGTAAAGGTTACATAAAACCTCTATTTTTTTTTTATTGATTTTAGAGAGAGGAAGGGAGAGAGTGATTGAGAAAGGGAGAGAGATCAAGACATTGTGAGAAATCGAAAAATCTATGTGAGAGAAACATCAACTGGTTGCCTCTTGCCACATGCCATGACCAGGAACTGAACTCCAAACCTGGGTATGTGCCCTGACCGGGAATCAAACCCACCACCTTCCGGTGTGTGGGACGACACTCCCACCAAATGAGCCACCCGGCCAGGGCTCTGCGTCGCTTCTTCAGACTGTGAACCTGTAACTACCTCACAATAAAAAGAAGGGAGACCATGAAATAAGTGCTCATCATTAGAATGATCTGATGTTGTAAATAAATTAAATAATGCCCAAATTAGTGCCTAAATTCTGAAGCTATTTTTTTTAGAAAGGAACTTTGTAAACACAAATATAATATTTATATGGATGAAGGCCCAAAAGCAGACACACTGACTTTGGAAAGGAGGAGAAACAAGAAAAGACATGCCCTACTAAATATGAAGACTTACTTTAGCATATATTAAGACATCCCACAAAGCCATTTTGATAAAAATTGACACATTATAGACAACAAAAAGGAGAGCCTAGAAACAAACTCGTATGAGCAGCTGGTAGCTAGTAGAAACGGCATTACAATCAGTGGGGAGCAAACAGCTTGGTTAGTAGGTGGTGTGGGGAAAAGTAAAGTTGGAATTCCAGATTTCCATCTGGAGAAGGAATTCCAGATGGTAAAGTCATAAATGTGAAAGGTAAAATCATGTAACTAATAAAATAAAAAGTAGTAGGAGTATCTTCTCAACTGAGATGGGATATGATCTATTAAACAAGGGTCATGGACAAAAAATCAGAGTTCCCCTTTAATTGAAAGTTTAAAGACTTTGGGACCAAGAATATGTTAAAATGATAGTGTCAGGAAGTTGTCATTCTAACAATACTGCTATTAATTAGGTGAGAAGCACCACAATTGATAAGATCTGAATTATTATCGACCAGGAGCCTTGGGAGCTCAGAGGCCTGTGAGGGGCCCTCTGCATCCCGCTGGGTCTGGCTTTTACCTGAGTCTCTCCCCCAAACTACTAGCCATTCTTTTCACCACCCTGAGCCCTCTCCCATGCATTGGGCCAAATGATACAATAAAGTTTTTTTTTTGCAGCAAAATAAGTAGATAAATAAAGGCAGTACAAAAATCCTCTGTCAGACATGGGCCTATGCATCTGTATTTTTTATTTTGGAAATACTGAAAAAACAAACCATAAACTGGAATGTAAAGAAGACTGCAAGTCCGGGACTGGTCCACAAGGACAGCTGGCTTCTCTTGCAGGAGGCAGTGGAAGTGTGAGGAGCCATCTTGTGGGGGCTCTGGGCTGTCATCACAGAAGCTTCTCAAAAAGAACCCCCACGCCCTCCCCTGACAGTGACGGAGGACAGCCCTGTGCCTCCTGCTCGGTTCCATGTACTCGGAGGTGACTGGGTTTGTGATACGGGGCAAGCTGTTACCTCTCTAACTCTTCATCTATAAAATAGAAATGATATTATCTTCTTCATTGTTGTCATGTGGATTAGATTTTTTAAAAAATATCTATAATATAGCAAGCTTTCTAAAAGTGTTAATATTATCCATGTCAAAAGATTTTTTTCAATTTTTTAAAATTAAATTTATTGAGGTGACATAGGCTAATCAAATTCAAGTAAGTGTCAAGTGTACAATTCTATGAGACATCATTTGCACATTGCACTGTGTGACCACCACCAAAATCAAATCATTTTACATCCCCATATGCTATTATGTCTGATCCCCTCTGCCCTTTAATATCCCCACACCCCAATTCCCTCTGGTCATCACCATATTGTTGTCTGTGTCTATGAGTTTTTATTTTTCTTTTTTATTTGTTTTTTTTTCATTTTTATATCCCACATATAAGTGAAATCATATGGTTCTTAACTTTTTCTGTTTGACTTATTTCACTTAGCATAATATTTTTAAAAATATATTTTAATTGATTTGAGGGGGAGAGAGGGGGTGAGAGGAGGGAAAGAGAGGGAAGGGGAGGAGGAGAGGGAGGGAGAAACATCAATGTGAGAGAGTAACATCGATCCCCTGCCTCCTGCACACCCCACTGGAAATCTGCTCTATAACCTGCTTATTTTTATTTAGTATATAATAACTCTTAAGTTCAATATATTCATTTATTTAACAGATAGTGTGTATTTTTAAACACAATATGTATTAGGAAATGAATGAGTGTATGTATACATACTGGGCACACTGTCAGGCACTGGGTTTTACACAGATAACGAAAACAAAACAAGCACTTATCTTCATGGAATGGACAGATTAGCAAGGGAAACAATGAGAGCTAAATTATAAACTAAAAAAAAAGTCACTGAAGGTAACCCACACGGCACTGGGATAACAAATAACCAGGGGACATACTTAGGTTGAATTGCTAGGGAAAGCCTTAGATGAAGCAATACATATTTTTATTTATCTTTATTACTGAAAGTATTACAGATGTCCCCTTCCTCCTCCATTAGCCCCTCCATCGTGCTCTTGCTCCTGACCCAGGTCTTCCCCAAACTATTGCAATATTTAAATAGAGACCAAAGGATGAGGAGGAGTTGGAAAGTGAAGAGTCAGGGCATGAACATTCCAGGTAGAAGAATGAGCAACGGCAAAGATCCCAGGTGTGAACAGCTTAATGCCTTGGCAAATGGAGATGTAGACAGAGGTCATGACCAGGGCTGGCATTTATTGTAAATGCAATAGGAACCACTGAAAGGCTGACCACCGAAGGGACACTATGATCCCACATGCATTTTAAAGAGATCACGGTTCCTGTTGTATGGAGAAAGGAACAAAAGGGAAAGGAAATAAAAATGCCACACACATCCCCTTTCCTTCGGTCTTCTCTTTTAGGCCAGTGTTACACAGTTTTCCCCTCACAAATCA
This sequence comes from Murina feae, assembly GCA_004026665.1. Lineage (NCBI taxonomy): Eukaryota > Metazoa > Chordata > Mammalia > Chiroptera > Vespertilionidae > Murina > Murina feae. Next base: position 35,778 of record PVJC01007151.1, read on the forward strand.
AATCAGTAAGAAAAGATGTTGAGATGGAGGGAAACTGAGTGACTTAAGACAGCTTATTGTAAGATTACATATGTAAGAAATGAGGAAGAAATTAATAATTAAAAGACAGGATGGAAGTTTCCTGGAGGGCAATGCGATTTTTCCTTTTTAACTTTATCAAATAAATACACCATAATTCTTAACCAGTCCCAACTAAAGACTCCATTGTCCCTGCCCTCTACAATCACCAATGAGGGTACACAGCCCCTCCTTTACTATCTTAGTGATCCAGGGAAGGCACATCTGCTTTGTAGAAGGGTGGCACATTTAACAGATTAATAAATATCACCAAATTGCACTCCAAGATGTTTATTTCTACATCAACATCAAACACTAGGTACTGTCCATCATTTAGTCTTATCAAGCTGAGAAGTAACAGTCCGTATCTCCTCTTGATTTGTATTTATTTCTATGAATGGTTGAGCATGTTTCAATGTTTACTAGTGGTTTATACTTCCTTTATAATGAAATGTCTGCATAAACATCTTACTATTAGAGTCTAGAAGAATATCACCAACAGCTGTTATTTAGTACTGCTTTTGGTTCTGTCCAAAATTCTTCCAGGAACTTCAAAATCACTCTGCTACAGCCCTAACTGGTTTGGCTCAGTGGATAGAGCGTCAGCCTACGGACTGAAGGGTCCCAGGTTGGAATCCAATCAAGGGCATGTACCTTGGCTATGAGCACATCCCCAGTAGGGGGTGTGCAGGAGGCAGCTGATTGTTGTTTCTAACTCTCCATCTCCCTTCCTCTCTGTAAAAAAAAAATCAATGAAATATATATTTTTAAAAATGATTCTGCTACATTTGTATGTTTTTGAAGGTAACTGCTCTAATGCAGAATCAAAAGCCAAATAACACTTGCATTTATAAACTAAGACAGTAGTAAAATGTGGACTCGCAAAGCAAGCTAGCAGTATGCATAAACGTTTGTGAGTCTGGATGTAAAAATGTGAACATGGCAACAACGGGCTGAAGATCCCTGGCGGCAACACAGACCCAAGCCAGAGGCCACCTGCTCTTCCAGGATGTGTGTGCCAGGGGTGAGCTCCTGGGTCTCCTGGATAAGCGGCCTAGTCTGCATGGAAGCCTTCATATCAGAGAAGAAAAGGCATAAAGGCACATACCCAAAGGCCAGAAACACGGAGCTCTCTCCAAGATCAAGGAAAGAAGAAACAGTGCCTCCAAGTGAAAAGGCATTGGAAGCTACATGGACCCCTTTTAACTGTTCATATCTGGATGCTACTCATTTGCAGGAAGCAATGTTTAAACCAAGTCTCAGGATGACACTTTTACACCCCACTTCTGAATCCTGACTTAGACAACACTGTCTTCCATTAACTGTATATGAGAAGTTTTGGTTGCCTTCACATTTTTGGTAACTTTAGCAGTATTATTAAAATAAACTCTTTATAAAGATATGCATACTGGCACTGATATCCAAAACAAACTACTGCTGTTAATGGACATTATATGTGGTCTCAACACTCTGCATATCGTTTTGCAAACAGGAGATTCAACTGAATGAGAGAACAAATGGCTACATACTGTGCCTCAGTATCCTCCTTTATAAAACAGAATAACTGTACCTCCTCATAGTCTTTTGTAATTACTAAATGAGATCAGATAAATAGTCAATACAAGGTAATTTTAAAACAGTACTAATTACCTTTATTAATACACTAAACTAAATTTTAAAAGATCAAGGGTGATAAATTTATAGAATATATTCTTTATTTTTATGAATAGAATTTCTAAAATTAATGTATAAAGAAACACTTATTACAGTTCAATATACAGGGTATCCCAAAAAATATATACACACTTTGAATAATTATTAATTCCAATGGATTAAATCTGAACAGAAAGAAACATCAACTGAGCTATCAGCTGTTAAGTGTGTATACGTTTTATGGGACATCCTGTATTAATTCCACCAATGTAAGTTCAACAGCAGAAAATAAGTATTGTGATAAAGAGACTGGAAAGAAACAAAACTAAGAACACACATTATGTGATCCTTATGAGAGGTAATTACAAAGATAAAAAAGTACTCTTTGTTGAAACATTAAAATGTTTATGGCTGAAAAAGATGAAACACCAAGACACGAAAAATGGACTGGAGATTGTTGCCTAGAGAACAGACATAGTATGTGGTTGCTAGGCAATGAGTTTCCAGGCTACAGCAACTTCTGATTGCAGCAGTGTGCTGCTCCTATAAATGATACTATGCTTGAACAATTTTAGAATCCTTTTGTAACACCTCTTCTCATACATAAGCCTGAGCTTAGACTGACAACATAGGGAACAGAGTTCTATACAAATGTGTATTTTCTAGGCTATGTAATTTAATCTGCCTCTCCAATATTTTAATGCCACTCTTTTAAAATATAAAACATGCCAACCCTGGCTGGGTAGCTCAGTTGGTTAGAGCACTGTCCCAGTACACCAAGGCTGCAGGTTTGATTCCGATCAGGGCACATACAAGAAGCAACTAATGAATGCATAAATAAATGAAACAACAAATCTGTGTTTTTCACTCTTTCCTTTTATCTCTCTCTCTAAAATCAATAAAATTAAAATATAAAACATCCAGAGGTAAGACAGAAAGATCTACTATATGTAAAGAGAGAAAATCCAAAGGAATATGATTATTCAAAACATTTAAAAAGGCAATGTAAACTGTAATAGAGTGGTTTTTTTTAATCTCAAAAAATGTTCTAGTAAGAATAAGAACCAGCCTAAGAAAGACTACAGTAAAATTATGTAATTGTGTCACTGGGTGGGGATAGAGTGTGAGGTAGTGTGAATTTGTTACATTTGCATAATAGGAATGGCATTTGTAGTAGCCAAACTCATCTTCACAGTTGAATATGAATTTATCATTCTTGAAGACATGTGTCACAGACAAACTCAGACAAACATGATTAAAGGGGTTTATGATAAGGAGGAATAAATGGACATCATATATTTGGATTTTATTTTAGATTGTAATTCCACACTTGCATAATTTTTAATAAAGATTTTAAAAATACGTTTTAGATTCTCAGCAAAATCAAGAAGATACAGAGACTTCCCATATGCCCCTTACCCCACAGATGCATAGCCTTCCCCATTATCAAATCCCCAAGCAGAGTATACATCTGTTACAGCTGACCCATTTCTATGTACACACCACCATCTAAAGCTGACAGTGCCCACCAGGGCTCCATCCTGGCGTACTTCCTATGGTTAAACAAATGGACAGTAACATGCTAGGAGCACAGAGTTGCTTCCCTGCTCTAAAGCCTCTGTGCTCTGCCTGTTCCCCTTCCTTCCCACAGCCACTCAGCTCCTTCCTGTCTCTGTAGCATTGGCTTTCCCAGGTTGTCATATAATTGGAATCACTCAGGATGTAGCCCTTGCAGATTGGTTCCTTCATTTAGTAACATGTACTGAAGGTTCTTCCATGTCTTCTCATGGCTTGATAAGCTCATTTTCTGTTTAATGCTAAACAATATTCCATTGTTTGGAAGTACCAGTTTATTAATCCACCACCTACTGAAGGACCTCTTGATCGTTTTCAAGTTACAATTATGAAAAAATCTGCTATGAACATCCTTGTGCAGGATTTGTGTGGACATAGCTTTTCATTTACATAGTGGTTTTTTTGTTTGTTATCAGTTTATTCATCTATCTCTTCCACCACTCTTTAAATTTACTAAATTCTCTAGTAAAGACCACAGGCCATTTATCTTTCTATTTCCAGGTCCTAACAGGAAGGGTCTGGGTATATGATAGGTTCTCAATAAATGCTGGTTGAATATGACAGACTGAATCAGACCAATGCTATTTAAATAAGTATGTTATTAGAAAGCAGTGAATCACAGGTTCAGACTCCACATATTTGAGGATGAAGGAGTGACAACAAATAGAGTAGATATTTTATAAAGGTCAGCACAAGACAGACTGCACAGGAAACAAAAGCATGCTACACTGGCAAAGGATTTTAAAAATTATTTAAAAAAAGATTGGCAAAAAAATACTGGAGTAGGGCCACATGGGTACGTCATGGGAACAACACACCCTTGGTTTATTAAATGAACTTAGCATATTCAATTTCAGTGGCTCTGAAAACATACGCATACTTGGGGAAAACTGCTGATCTGAGGTATGACAGAGGTCTCTGGCTCAAGTCCTCTTTTAATTGTTTCTGTACGCTCTGGGGCCCAGCAGATACCAGTATTAGTGAGGCTGTGTGAGAAAATAAGATACATCTGATATACTGGTAAGAGTATACATGAAACAAAAATATTGCTGAAAAGCAAAATTTCCTCTTTAACAAATTACTTAAAACGATGATTAAAAATACAGTTGAAAATTAGTATACAAAGGTGTTCAATAAGGATTTTTAATGAAGTTAAGAGCATATGTCCAATACAGTATACATCATCCATATGGTAACGTGACTATTTATTCATTTTAAAATTGTTATTAACAAAAAATGTGTGATTATTAGGAGTAAAGTCAAATGGGTTTACTCCATCTTATTCAGGGCCCAAAACCTGTCACTTATTTTTGGTCTAATTTTGTGTGTCTTATCACTCTCTACCTGTATTTTTAGAGGATGTTGCCTGGGTTTTTATTAACTGTTGGCCTAACAGAGTGTCATGTATGACATGTCTTTTACGGTTAGTAGCTGTCAGAAACTGTTGATACCTACCATTAGGTTCACAACATAACTCTCCAATTTGTTCACTTATTCAGCAAATACCTGTTTTATGGAAGCAAATACCTGTTTTAGGGAAGCTTCCATGGATCCAACAATGAGTAAGGTAACTAAAATCCTTGGTGTTATGGATCTTACATTTTACTTACTGAGACAGGGTGGAGAGACAACGAATAATGTGTTCCCTTCAGGGAACTCAGCCCACTATTTTTCAGCTAATATTGAGAACATACATTTGAAAAACTGCAAATATTCAGAAACCTAAAAATTTTGCAATTGGCATACACAAGGCAATTTTTTCACTTGGTACAATGAAACTTTAATGATATAATAAATTAATTGTCAACTACTTACCACATAGAGTTGTTTCCACAGACTGGCCCATTCCTGTAGAGTTGCTGTAACCTCAGTCACAATGGAATCTTCAAGAGGAACCACAGTCTCATACTGTCTACAACCACAAAGAACAGCCACATTATCTTTGCTAAATACTATGTATTGCCCATTTCAACATGTGTAACTCGAATTTTAAATTAGTGCAATTATGAAAAGAGGTACACCTAATTGAAGATCCTTTGCAGTAATATCCTGCAATAGTGTTAAATCAAGCATGTCAACCTCGTGGCCCACGGGCTGCACATAGTATATAAGAAACGTTTAATAAAATATAATGATATGTAAGAAATGTTTTAATAAAAATTTTGTAACTTAATTTTTACAATATCCTGTTATACATAATCCTATCCTATATAGTAAAGAGGTAATATACAAATTGACCATCATACCCTCCCACAAGATGGTCGCCCCCATGTGGTCACAGGATGGTCACCACATGATGGACGGAAGGGGAGGGCAGTTAGGGGCACCAGGCCAGCAGGGGAGGGCAGTTTGGGGCAACCGGGCCGGCAGGGGAGAGCAGTTGGGGGCGATTGGGCCAGCAGGGGAGCAGTTAGGCATTGATCAGGCTGGCAGGGAAGTGGTTAGGGGGTGATCAGGCTGCCAGGCAGGCGAACAGTTGGGAGCCAGCAGTCCCGGATTGTGAGAGGGAGCAGGCTGGGCAGAGAGACACCCCACTTCAGTGCACAGATTTCATGCACCAGGCCTCTAGTTGTTAATAACGAACTACAACATTCATTAATGACTGATTACTGTAATCGTGTTGCATTCATTTTCCTTACATGCCTTACGCACAGGCACACCATTTCTATCCACTAATACTAGCAGCAAATATTTCAGAAGCCAATGGCCACGTCATTAGTCTTGTACTGACTTATTTGGTGTGTGCAACAGGAAATATTTCACTTTTGGAGAACAAGAAAAATAGGTTTATTTTCATTACACTTATTGATTTGTGCAGTTATTAGTGTCTGGTAAGTTAATGTTCAAGAAAAAAATATTAATTTTTATTCAAATGTCCTATTATTTTATGTTAACGATTACTCATTTATTTCAGCCCTTTGTATTCAGCATGTCTCTATCAAAATAAACCTACGCTTCTATGAAAACTTAAGCTTTCATTTTTTTGTGGCCCACATAAACTTAAACCTTGTTTATTTGGCCCATGTTAGCCTTTGAGTTTGACATGCTTGGTGTAAGTGAACTGAATTAATGTAAAATATATGGGTTTTTATATATATGTACATACACACATACACACCACTCTATCTTAATTTTACTTTTTTAGAAATATTGCCTTTAAGACAAACTTTTAAAAATGCCATTTTCAGCTTTTTTCTCTTTAAGACAATAAGCAGTGCCCAAGTCTTGCTTATATTAACTTTTTAAATCCTCAAACAAGGATATTTTAAAATTGATTTTTAGAGAGAGAAGAAAGGAGAGGGAGAGGGAAAGGGGGAGGAAGAGAGGGAGGGAGGGAGGAAGGGAAGGAGAGAGGGAGGGAGAAAAGGAGGGGGGGAGAGAGAGAGGGAGAAAAGGAGGGGGGGGAAGAGAGAGAGAGAGAGAAAGAGAGAGAGAGAGAGAGAGAGAGAGAGAGAATGTGAAAGAGAAACATCGATCAGTTGCCTCCCCTACATGCCCCGACCAGGGATCAAACCCATAACATAGGTATGTGCCCTGACCGGGAATTGAACCTGCAACCTTTTGGTGCCAGGACGATGCTCCAACCAACTGAGCAACCTAGCCAGGGCTTGCTTACGTTAATTTTTTTAAATATGTATGTGTGTCCTTTAACATTTATCAGTAATGAAAAATACCTCATGCTCTTGGTATAAAAGATGGAAATGAACTGGGAGGGGGCCAGATGCCGGGTTTTGAATAATTTTATGAGCTCTCCCTTTTATTGGTGTTATATTTTCTTAGAAACTAGTTTTAGTCGAGAAATTCTGGGTCTGATAGAGAAATTCTGACCCTGGAAACAGAAATGTACTGGGTTTCTCTCCTCCTACCTTATAAGCAGCACTATGGTGCCAGTCCCTGTGCTAATGGCCAGAAGTTGATCAGTGAACAAAAATGGACAGGGTCCCTATCTTCAGAGAGCTCTTGTTCTAACAGGAAATCAGACAAACAAAACACAGATATGAACATTGGTGATTCTAAGAAGAAAACTGAAGTGTACAGAGGTTTCAGATGGGGGAAGGACTTAAGCAGGGAGGATCAGTGAAGTCTTCTCTGAAGAAGTGACAGAGCCTAGAAGATGCATAATGGTCATGACTGGAGGGAGGGAGGGGATCAAGTGTGATGTCTGTAGAGGAAGCAGAATACACGAAGTCACTGAGATGGAAAAGCGTTTCACATATAGAAAAACCTGAAGCTACTGTCTAAGGCCAGCTCTCATGGGGCCTTTTCAACCGATACTAAAGATTCCAGATCTTAACACATTTTTATTTTTTATTATTTTTTTAAATTTTATTTTATTGCTTAAAGTATTACAAAGAGTGTTAGATAAGTCTCCATTTTTTTCCTTTGGCCTTCCACCCTCCTCCCCTACCCCCCAGTGTCTTGTGTCCATTGATATAACAAGTTTTTAAATTTTCATTGTAAATTATCAAAGTGCATCTAGAATAAAGCAATATAAAAATGAGTTAAATGTTATATTGTACTTTTAAAACATATTTTTCAAAGACTTCTCATCAAAATAGCTCTATAAATTCATATTTGGCATATTTCCTCACCTCCGAATATTTTTGCAGGAAAAAATACAAAACAGAAAACCTAATACATTTCTAAACTTCCAGATAAAATGAACATCTCAACAGAGCAGCAGCAGTCCAGGGGGAGCACACACACACACAGACAGGGAACCATGGGGGAGTCACAGGCCTTCCAGGCTCTGGAGTCCAAAGCTCGCAGTGCCAAGGAGGAGCGTAGATGCAGAGGGAGAACAGGGAAGAAAGGACTCAAAAAGGCCGGGTTCACCACTTGCAAGACACACTGAAGAGATTACCACTACCTTTTCATCCTTAACATACACCTTTCATGTTTTTTCAATTTCTATCAGCAAAAGAAAAGATTTTAAAAGTCTCCCTCACTTTGTCATAAACAAAATGTGAAATCTACCACTAACTCCTATCCTATCAAGGACTATTCTCAAAATAGTACATTAAAAAATACTGCATGCAAAATTGTTTTTATAAAATTCACAACTAAGGTTATCTTTCCAGGACATAGGAAAACAAATTAAATTTGTCAGTATTTTAACAAAAAATGATATCCTCAGAATTACATATGATGAATGAAGCAAGTATATTTTTGGCAGGAAAACATGTCAATAGCATATTTATAACAATAACCAAAAACAAAGCCCTCCTCTGCAACGGACAAAAACTGTAAATAAATTTAGTAAGCCAGCTACTCACCCCCTGTTACTGACAATTGCCTTTTTTAAGTGAATGTAATTTGCAGGAAAGATCCCCTGTAAAAGAGAAAAGATTTTCTATTAGAAAAAATAATCTGTGATTAATATCTCACATATACTAACACAGAAATCAGGTTTAAGCATGGAAATACTCTATCAACAACATAATAGATCTCTTGATATAGCAACCACTTTGCTAATTAAGAATGCAATCTTTTACAAATTATATTATATATTCAATCAGAGTCTATATCCTCAGAGAAAAACTGTGATCTTCAGTACAAACTATATTTTTTAAGTTACAGACTGAGAATATTCCATCAAATCATTCTCAGGATATAGAATGTACAGAGCTTGGCATGGATCTAAAATCAACAATATTGTCTAGCCAACAACTCATATATTATTCTGCTCAGTGCTAGAGAAACAATTCTCAGACTCTGGCTAATATTTGTATTCAAAAGAATTTATCAATTTGGGAGCCTCTATAACTAATTTTTCTTTTATTCTTTCTAAATGATTTCCACTTTGGTATTTGCCATAACATGATTTGAATTCCCAATGGATAAAAAATGTATTTTGTTTTTTAAAAAATTAAGTTTTCCAATCAATGTTTCATCCTTTCTTGATGTATGAAACTCCTTTCCCATAAAACACGAATTAAATTTTTTATTTCTTCTTTTACCCACAAAATGGCCTAAATTTTTTATACACTTTGGCCCACAGCACTAACAATGATAAACTCAATCTATACCACACAAGGACCCCGGCAGCTAAACTATAGTAATGCATTTTATAGTTTAGTATACACACCTTTCACCTCCTTGGTTAAATTTATTCCTCAATATTTTATTGTGTTTTATGCTAGTGTGAACTGGGTTGTTTTCTTTATTTCTTTTTCAGATATTAAATTGTTAGTATATCGAAACACAACTAATTTCTATGTGTTAATTATATGTCTTGCAATTTTACTTAATTTGTTGATTAGCTCTAGCAGATTTTTGGTGGAACTTTAGGATTTTATACAAATAATATCATCTGCAAACAAATAAAATTTTATTTCTTCCTTCCCAATATGAAGACCTTTAAATTCCCTTTCTTAACAGCTAGGACTTCCCAGTGCTATGCTAAGTAAGAGTGGGGAGAGTGGCCATCCCGTCCATGTGGTATTAGCTGCGGACTTGTCATATATAGTCTTTATTAAACTGAGGTACATTCCTTCTAAACCAAATGTGTTAATAGCTATGAAAAACCTACTGAAATTCTTCTTATGACCATATTATTAAGAAAAATGTATAGAAATTTTTTAAATATGTTTTATTGATTTTTCAGAGAGAGGAAGAGAGAGGGATAGAGAGTTAGAAACATCGATGAGAGAGAAACATCGATCAGCTGCCTCCTGCACACTCCCCACTGGTGATGTGCCTGCAACCAAGGTACATGCCCTTGACCGGAATCAAACCCGGGACCCTTGAGTCCGCAGGCTGACGCTTTATCCACTGAGCCAAACCAGTCAGGGCAGAAATGTATGTTTTAATCTTAAGTGTGTTATCTTTTTCAAACACTAAAGAAATTTAAACTATAGTTCTACAACATATTGCTTCAGTAAATGAAATTCAGTTATTAATATTCTTTCTATCTCTTAATTTTTTAAGTTTAAGAATACAAATAAATGCTATTAAAAGGTATATAGCTATGTGTTTTTATAAATCCTACAATAATCCAAGATTCATGAACCGAGTTGGTATTAATAAAATACACACTCTCATAAATTACAGTTTTCCAATCATTTATAAGATTTCTCATTTATTCAAGTTCTAAATTTTTGACAATTTTAAATCAAGATAAAAAAACAAAAAATAAAAGTTGTGTCCTTATAAGCATTCTAAAGATGGAAATAACAACTGAAAGTGTATTTTAAAATGAGAAATACAAGGAAAAATGTCACCTATGAGCAGTGGCTCTCAACCAGGGCGATTTTACTATCCCTACGCCCCCAGGGCTTGGCCAATGTCTGGAGACATTTTTCGTTGTCACAACTTGAGGGGGGATGTTACTGACATCTAGTGAGTAGAGGTGATATATGCTGCTGAACATCTTAAAATGCACAAGACAGCCTCTCACCAACAAACAATTATCTGGCACAGAGAGCAGAAAGACAGAGTTTGGGGACAGGGATTTGCGAGGGAAGGATTTAGCAAAAAAGGGAAAAAAAAGAAAGAACTTATGGACACGGACAACAGTGTGGTAACTATAAGGGCTTTGAGGGGGAGGGGAGAGTTGGAAGAAGATATAGGAGGGATAAATGGTGATGGAAAAATAAAAAATTATTATTATTAAAAATAACCGTAGCCCTAGCCAGTAGCTCAATGGTTAGAGCACCAGCTCACGGACTGAAGGGTCTCGGATTCAATTCTGGTCAAGGGCACGTACCTCAGTTGCAGACTCAATCCTGACCCTATTCGGGGCACATGCGGGAGGCAACCTATTTAGTTTCTGTCTCTCCCCCTCCCTTCCACTCTCTCTAAAAATCAATGAAAAAAATATCCTCAGCTGAGGATTAACAAAAAACACACCAAAAACTGTATTCATGCTATAAAGAGCTATTAATACTAATCTTGGGCCCACATGATAAATGGCTTTCACATTAGATTAACTTTCACATTAGATTAACTCAAACCTCAGTTTGTAAGCATTGTGGGCTTGGCAAATTGCTTGGCCTTTCTGAACTTGAACATCCTCAACTATAAAATATAGATGATATCAGTACTTACATTATAATGTAATTATGAGGATAAATGAGGTAATATATCTGAAATTTTTAATACTGTATCAGACACACAGATCTTCAATAAATTTATTGAAGATCTGTGTGTCTGATACAGTATTAAACTCATCAAATCTCACATGAAAAAAAACAAAACATCTGACCCAAAATATCAGTAGTGCCTAGGATGAGAAGCCCTAGCTATGAGAATTTAAAGTTTGGAGATATTGTCTTCTCATAGTTATTTCCTTAAAAACTAACAAATTAGCCCTGGCTGGCATGGTTCAGTGGTTATAGTGTCAGCCTACAGACCAAAGGTTGTGGATTAGATTCCTCGTCAAGGGCATGTACCCCACCTTGCAGGATCCATCAGATGGCGCAGGTAGGGGCGCGTGCAGGAGACAACCAATCGATGTGTTTCTCTCACATCAATATTTCTCTGTCTTTCCCTGTCTTTTCCACTCTCTGTAAAAATCAATGGAAAAATATCCTCAGGTAAGGATGTAAAAAAAAAAGATTTTGCAAATGTATTGAAAAGAATGTTCCTAAGTATATTATAACTGCTAATTAATATTATTTTGTTTGCTCAAATTAATAATAATTGGTAACAAACACATAAAATCTAGTTAATAAGATTAGTATTCAACACTTATAAGTCTTGTTTAAATTCATATTTTAACAATAACATTACGATCAACAAAGATATCTAATTAAATATTATTTGAAAATCTTTTCATTTTGTACAAAACAAAATTTTCATTTTACAAAACAAAATTCATCTAACTAATCTCTTGGCTCCATAAAACTGGGCCTAAGAATAAGTCAGTTTAGTTTTGTCAATCAAAGGACTTGTGTGCATGCATATAAGCATAACCAATGGACACAGGCAGTATGGGGGTGAGGGCATGCGCTGGGGGGCAGGAGCAGCTGGGGAGAGGTCAAGGGGATGGGAAGGAGACATGTAATACTTTCAACAATAAAGAACTTAAATTAAAAATAAAATTAAATGTCCTAATAGGCTTTTCCAAAATACGCTTTCCAGCTCTGGCCACATATGTATTTTCTATCTTTAAAATGAACACATGCTAACAGTGCTGAGACGGAGGAGAGCCTGATGCAGCTCTGAGGAGGAAGGGATGCGTGTGGCTCTGTAAAGGACTTTAAAGGGCTCTAAAATAGACATGCCGGGCGCCCGCCATTCGAAAGGCAGTGAAGTCGTTCAGTACCTTTACATTTGGCTTCCTTGTTGCGGCTCCTCGGTACCAACCTGAAAGGAAGCGCACAAAGGAGATTAAAGTCGTCGCCATCATGTTCTATGTGGCAGGAGCATTGTTAGAAAAATCAACGCAAACTTTTCTCCTAAGGGCACATTAACTGTGCCTTCATTAGTAGTTTACTCCAAAAGGAACAGCCTTACCATGAATACAACATTCTCAACTTTCTTCAAAAAGGGTAATATCCTAGGTCCATCTATGCTGTAGCAAGGTAATATTTCCTCGTTTTTTTTACAGCCAAGTAGTATTCCATTGTATAAATGTACCACAGCTTTTTTATCCACTCATCATCTGATGGACACTTGGGTTGCTTCCCAATATTGGCTACTATAAATAACGCTGCAATAAACATAGACATAGATGTGCATATATCCTTCTGAATTAAGTTTCAAGTTTCTTCAGATATATTCCCAGAAGTGGAACCACAGGGTCATAAGGCAGTTCCATTTTTTAAAAAATATATTTTACATTTGGAGAGGATAAAGAGTTAGAAACATCAATGAGAGAGAAACATCGATCGGCTGCCTCCCGCACTAGGGATGTGCCCGAAACCAAGGTACATGCCCTTGACCAGAATCGAACCTGGGACCCTTCAGTCCACAGGCCGACGTTCTATTCATTGAGCCAAACCGGTTAGGGCAGGCAGTTCCATTTTTAATTTTTTTAGGTAATTCCATACTGCTTTCTACAGTGGCTGCACCAATCTGCATTCCCGCCAACAGTGCATGAGCCCTTTTCTCCACATCCTCGCCAACAGCTGTTGGTTGGTTTATTAATGAGAGCCATTCTGACAGTGTGAGGTGATAGCTCCTTGCGGTTTTAATTTGCATCTCTCTGATGATTACTGACTGAGCATCTTTTCAAATGTCTACTGACCATGTGCATGTCCTCTTTACAGAAGTATCTATTCAGGTCCTCTGCCCATTCTTTAATTGGATTTTTTTTTTTTTGGTGTAAAGTTGTGTAAATTCTTTAAAATTTTGGATATTAACCCCTTATCAAATGTATCATTGACAAGTATGTTCCCCCATTCAGTGGGTTGTCTTTTCATTTTGTTGAGTTCCTTTTCTATGCAGAAATTCTTCAGTTTAGCCCTAACTGGTTTGGCTCAATGGATAGAGCATCGGCCCGCAGACTCAAGGGTCCCAGGTTCGATTCTGGTCAAGGGCATGCACCTTGGTTTCGGGCACATCCCCAGTGGGGAGTGTGCAGGAGGCAGCTGATAGATGTTTCTCTCTCATCGATGTTTCTAACTATCTCTTCCCCTTCCTCTCTGTAAAAACTCAATAAAGTATATTATTTAAAAAATTCTTTAGTTTAATGTAGTCCCCATTTGTTCATTTTTTTCTTGTTTCCCTTGCCCAAGGAAATATTTTTTTTAAATACTGCTATGAGAAATGTCCAAGATTTTACTGCCTATTATTTTCTTCTAGTATTTTTATGTTTCGAGTCTTACATTTAAGCTGGTCTAATTTCATCTTTTTGCATATATCTGTTCAATATTTCCAACACCATTTATTGAAGAGACTGTCTTTACCCATTGTACATTCTTGCCTCCTTTGTCAAATATTGACCATAAAGAAGTTGGTTTATTTCTAGCCCCTATTCTGTTCCAATAACCTACATGTCTGTTTTTCATGTCAGCACCATGCATATTTGATTACTATGGCCTTGTAGTATAGTTTGATGTCAGGTCATGATTCCTCCAACTTTGTTCTCTTTCTCAAGATTGCTGAGGCTATTCAGGGTCTTTTGTAGTTCCATATAAATTTTTAGAATATTTGTTCTAGTTCCATGAAATATATCATTGGTAACTTGATAGGAATTGTATTGAATCTAGAGACTGCTTTTAATCATGTTAATCTTCCTACCCAAAGTATTATGCTAAGGTAAGTAAGTCAGTTAGAGAAAGAAAAATACCATATTTCACTTATATGTGGAATCTAATGAACAAAAATAACATTAGAAACAGATTCATAGATGCAGAGAACAGACTGACACCTGTCAGAGAAAGAAGAGTTTGGGGGACTTAGTGAAAAAAGGTGAAGGGGGTGGTAAGAGATCAATTGAAGGACTTATATGTATGCACATAAGCATAACCAATGGACACAAAAAACGGGGGGGGGTGGGTAAGGGCATGTGCCAGGGGGTAGGGGAGGCCAGGGGAAGGTCAATGGGGGAAAAGGAGACATATGTACTACTATTTGTAATACTTTAAACAAGAAAATAAAAATTTTAAAAATGTGAAGAGATTAAACAAAAAATATTCATAAATACAGACAATAGTATGGTGGTTACCAGAAGGAAAGCAGGGGGTGAGTAGAGGTAGAAGAGGATCAAGGAGGAATAAATGGTGACAGGAGACTTGACTTTGTGTTGTAATACATTATGCAGATAATGTATTATAGAATTGTATACTTGTCACCTATATAATTCTATTAACCACTGTCATCCCAATAAATTTTTTAAAAAGGAACTTGGCAAAAAAAAAAAAAAAAAGACAAATCCCTTTCAACTGAATAAGATACAAAAAACTAGAAAAGACCTCAGATGACATGTAATTCAACTCCATGAAACTCCCCAAATGGCCTGGCCAGTGTGGTTTAGTGGTTGAGCATCAACCCATGAACCAAGAGGTCACTGGTTCGCCCTAACTGGTTTGGCTTAGTGGATTGAGTGTCGGCCTGCAGACTGAAGGGTCCCAGGTTCGATTCTGGTCAAGGGCATGTACCTTGGTTGCAGGCACATTCCCAGTAGGGGATGTTCAGGGGGCAGAAGATTGATGTTTCTCTCTCATCGATGTTTCTAACTCTCTATCCCACTCCCTTCCTCTCTGTAAAAAATCAATAAAATATATATTTTTTTAAAAAAGAGGTCACTGGTTCAATTCCTAGTATCAATATTTCTCTCTTATTAATGTTACTATCCTTCTAGCCCACTCCTCTCCTTTCCTCTCTCTTTAACCCTACCAGACCGGTGTACCGATTTTTCGGTAATTTCCGAATCTGCTGTACCTAATTTTCAGGTCTAGTAGGGTTAAAATCAACAAAAACATATATTTTGTTAAAATCCCCAACCCAGCCTGTGTGCTCAGTGGTTGAGTGCCAACCGATTCCCAATCGAGGCACATACCAAGGTTGCGGGCTTGATCCCCAGTAGGAGGTGTGCAAGAGGCCAATGAATGTTGTTTCTCTCTAAAAACATCAAGAAAAAAACATATCCTCAGGTGAGGATTAAATATATATATATACTAGTGGCCCAGTGCACAAAATTCATGCACAGGGGGCAGGGGGGTGTCCCTCAGCCTGGCATGCACCCTCTCCAATCTGAGATATCCCTCTCACAATCTGGGACTGCTGGCTCCTAACCATTCACCTACCTGCCTGTCTGATTGCCCCTAACCACTCTGTCTGCTGGCCTGATTGCCCCAACTGCCCCCCCTTCCAGCCTGAGCACCCCCAACTGCCTCCCCTGCCTGCCTGCTTGCTCCCAGCTGCCCTCCCTGCCTGCCTGCTCACCCCCAACTGCCCTCCCCTGCCGACCTGATCACCCCTAACCGCCTCTGCCTCAGGTTCCGCCACCATGGCTTTGTCTGGAAGGTCTCCCAGTCTAATTAGCATATTACCCTTTTATTAGTATAGACTAAATATCTAAACTAATAAAAGCGAAATATTAAAATTAACCGTTTCTCCAAGACAGGGTAAGCCACTCCCACCAGCCAATCAGAGCGGCTGTATGCAAATTAGCCCAGCCAACATGGCGGCCGCCACTCCCGGACCTGAGTAAAGGGCAGTTTCCATTGTGGCAGGAGTGAAAGTGAAGCTGCGGCCTCTCCACTTAAACTGGCTCTAGCGAAACACAGATTTGAAACATTTGAAACAATATAACAATCATAGAATCCTCGGGAGCTGAAGGAAAGAGCAGCCCGGGCCTAACCAGTAAAAGTAACAATTGTTTCATTATAGACGCTGCGAGGTGAAGCAGAGGAGGCTTCGTTAGTAGTTAGAAGGCCGCCTTAAAGGAATAGTGTATCAATTATAGAAGATAACCCCAGGCCTTCAAGGAACAGCATCAATTATAGGAGATAAATCACAGAAACCTGCGTCCAGCCAGCCTTG
>PVJC01007152.1:0-52516 GCA_004026665.1 Murina feae
CAGTCACATGCCACCACACACACAAACATTTCCACACAACACCTCACAGTCCCCCACTTATAGCAAAGCACAGACCCATGGCAATGGGCCCGTCCCCTCTGGCCCATCACTTACTCTCTTGGCCAGTCGGCCAAGGAGAAGGATTCAGGTGTGATCTACTGGCTGGGCATGATTCCGGAGCTCAAGGACAGGACTCACACCCTTAGCCCACCCCCCCAACTCCAGCATACCCCACCATTGCCTCTCCCCAGAGCGCCAGGCTGACTTGGATTTAAATACTGGCTCATCAGTTACCAGCTGTGTGACTTGGAGCTAGGTATACAACCTCCTGGTGCCTCAGTTTCCTGACTAGTGTACAGGAGACAGTAATAGTAACACTCACAAGGCTTCCGTGAGAACTAGGACGCATATGCATAGAAGACACTTGTCACTGTGTCTGGAACATGATAAAAGCGCAGTAAATAGTGACTCATTATTAGCAATAACCATAATCCACCCTCATAGGTTCCCAACAGATGTCATACCGACAGCCTTCTCTTTGCAGTCCCTTTCACATGAATGTGTGTGTGTGTGCGTGCGTGTGCGTGCGTGTGCGTGCATAAGGAGGGGGGTAATTACTTTTAGCACCAAAGAGGATGTCAGCCTTGGGAGGGAGGGAGGGCACCTGGACTCCCCTTCCCTTCCTGCCCTGGCCCCAGCCTTGGGTCACCTTGGCTGTGCCTCCTGAACTTCTCTCCCAATGGGTCCCTGCTCCCTTCACCTGAGTCTGAATCAACTCTACCCTAGCTCCCTCTCCAGCCAAGACCCAAGGCCCCTTTCTTCCCTAGGGCTCTTGCCACCTCAAGACAGGAAGAAGGCTTTCTGGTTTATTTTGGTTTATTTTACAGTTGGTGCTGGACTCCTCGTTTTTGATATTCAGAGAGAAGCTCTTGCACTCTTCTCCCCATTCTAAATGCTCATCACATTCCTCTTAAAGCTACAGCATCTTCCCCATCTTTTATTCATCACCTACCACCAGCCCCAACACAGGAGAGATGGAAATGCAAACCCTCCAAGGACTGCGAATTTCATGCCCGCAGATGACCCTTCCCGGCGCCTACGGCGAGGGAGATGGAGGTGTCCTAATGAGGTGCCTGGGCACCGGGGATGGAGTGTGAGAGGTGGCGGCCCACATTATGTGGTCTCCTCTCCTCTCCTCGTACACCCGCTTGTAGGGGTGGGAGGCTTTGACCAGCCTTGTTCACACTGGGGACTCAGAGTCATTCTTCCAGGGGCTTCGGTTCACCTCAGGGAGTCCACAGAGAGCAAGGCTCACTGCAGAGAGGCGAGGTCCCATTGGCGGGAATTCAGGCAGGTGTCTGATTAAAGGGTAAGGTGCCCCTCTGCCCTACGATTTCCTCTTGTCCTCGAGGGAATTTGCTTCCCTTCTGCCAGTGGTACCTACAATGGCACCCAAGAGCCAGGGGGTAGAGGAGAGGCCAAGGCTGCTTTGGGAAGCCTTCCTTTGAATACAGCCTATGAGAAGTGAGGTGACCTGGTTCAGATGCAGACCATGCCTCTGACGCTGTGTAAACCTGGGCGAGTCCTGTTCCCTCTCTGGGCAAGGCTGGCTTTCTTTATTTCAGAAACAAAGAAGATATAGAGAGTGAAAAATCTGTTTCCCTCAAAGTCCTCTAATACTTTGAGAAGAGCAAAGGGACTTACTCCAACACTCTACGATCCTGTGACTTGGTTTCTCTACTGTCTCTAGCCTGCGAGTATCTTAAAGGCGGGAATTGTCTTATTTGTTCCAGGGTTCACAGAGCCAAGAACAGGGCCTGTCACAGAAGAGGTGCTCAGTAAATATGCATTCATTCCTTCAACAAATATATGTCACACAGAAATGAGGGCCGTCAGTGTGCTGTGTGCTAGGGTTAAAGCACTGAGTAAGTTAGGTGAGGTACCTGAGTTTTTAGAGCACAATGAATGATGGGGGCATAAAATCTATAATAATAAAAGTATAATATGCTAATTAGACCAGACAGCCGAATGACCTCTTGGACGTCGTTCTGGACCGAGGCAGGGGTTGAGGCAGAGGCAATTAGGGGTGATCAGCCAAGCAGGCAGAGTGGTTAGGGGTGATCAGGCAGGCAGGCAGGCGAGTGGTTAGGAGCCAGTGGTCCTGGGTTGTGAGAGGGATGTCTGACTGCCAGTTTAGGCCAAATCCCACAGCAGGATATCCCCTGAGGGGTCCCGGATTGTGAGAGGGTGCAGGCCAAGCTGAGGGACCCTCTTGTCCCTGTGCATGAATTTTGTGCACCAGACCTCTAGTACATAAATAAACAACAAATGAGATCACATCAACTGGTGCTAACTGTTACAAATACAATCATACCGGACAGTATGGCAGGAAGTGATGCAGGTGGGAGGTGGTCACACTCCAGCTGAACCCTTTGCAGACATGGAAGAGCATCAGGTAGAGGGAGGAGCTAATGCCCAGGCCTGGCACATTGGTGAGTGAAAGGAAGGGTGTGAGTGAGGGGGAGGATGGCCAGAGGCAGATGGGAGAGGCCTGCAGGAACAGATCAGGTAGAGTGTGTTAGGCCAGGTGAAGATTTCAGGTGTCATTATAAGCTTGGCCAGAAGCTTTTGGAGGGTTACAACTGGAAAAGCAGCAAGATCTGGGTTATGTTTTTAAAAGATCCCTCAGGCCACTTGTGGAGAATGGATTAGGAGGGAGGAGCATCAGCAGAAGAGGGAGAGGAGGGAGACCGGTGAGGAGACTCCTGCCGAGGTCCAGGGGGGGAGGTGGTGGGGCAGTTCAGATGCAGGGTGGGTGGAGATAAATGGGTAGATTAGGATTTTTGAGGGAGAGCTGCTGATTCCTTGCAGTACAACCAGCCCTCCCCATTGGAGTCCAGCACCCCGGACAGCACCCCCCCCCCCCCCCCCCCCCCCCCCCCCCCCCCCCCCCCCCCCCCCCCCCCCCCGCCCCGATTTCCTAAGGGCCAGTCAAGGGGACAGTGAGATTCTGAGGGCAGCCCTAAGAACCCCTCTCTTGTGTTTTTTAAAACATTTTTTGAGTTATAAAACATTTCAACATACAGAAAATGATGTAACAGACACATACGTATCTAACAAGATGAACTGGGTGTTAACATTTTGCCGTATTTGCTTCAGAGCCCTCTCTCTCTCTCTCTCTCTCTCTCTCTCTCTCTCTCTCTCTCTATCTCTCTCTCTTTTTTAAAGAAAGCCAGTGAAACATTTTAGATACAGCTCAACATCCCTTCTCTCCTTCCCCTCCTTCTCCAGGGATAACCGAGCAAAAACTGGCGTTTATCTGTCTCAGGCTTGTCTGTCCTTACCTAGTTCTGCATTCAAAACCTGTAATTCTATTGTTAAACAGATTTTAAAAGTTTAAATAAATGGCATAATACTGTACATATTCCCCAGTCCTTTTTTTTTTTTTTTCCATTCCATATTGTGTCCTGGAGAGTTATCCCTTTTGGTGCATATGGATGGAGTTCGTTCATTTTAACCGTGAGCGACGATTTCATTGTACTTACACAGCAGCTTAATTTCCTGTTTGCCTGCGGACAGGCAGGCTGCTCCTCGTCTTCCTATTACGGACGAAGTGGGATGAATATCCTTGGACGTGCACGCTTTGCATATGACTATGAAAAGGAGGCACACAGAGCACTGTAGGTGCCCTACCGGGTTTCTTCACTTGCAGCCCTACCCTCTCCCCTGCTGCTATTGGCTGCTAAGGACTCCTCGCTGCCCCCTTCTTGGGAACCTCCTCGCCCAGGAAGTTATACGACCTCCCCCTCACCGCGGGGCAGCACATAGGCAATGACGGATGAACACGGGGAACCAAAGACTGGCCCCTTGCTTCCAGGCAGATTAACGCGGTGGCGTTATTAATGCTTGCAGACCTCTCGGTGGCATCAGATTGAAGCTAATCTCCAACAGAGAACACATAATTGCTTCGCTTTCCCTCCCACCCTATCTGCCTCCCCCCCCCCCCCCATCTCTTTCACCCGGGAGCCCTCCCTCAATAAATCGCCTGCACAAGAACCCCAGACACTGCTTCGGAACCCAACCCAAGATAGGCAGGCACACACCACGGCGGAGCGGCTGGGCCTTCGAATGGCTCCTCTGAAAATTTGTTACGTATCCCAAATGGCTCTCCCAACGTCTCCATCAGCTCCCGCTCCCGACACACAGGTTCAGCAAGGCTAGTGTCATAGCCTAATTTTGCCAATCAGATGGGTGCAGCCCTGAGTTCGTGGCTGTGTTTTAATCTGCGTGGCCATGTTTCCTAGTGATGCTGAGAATCTTTTTATGTCTTTAGCGGCCGTTCGCATTTCTTTCTCTTTCACTTGCCCGTTCGTGTCTTTTGCCCATTTTCCTATGGCTTTGGAAATTGATGCGCTGGAGTTTTAAAGTAATTGTATTTTGGAAACTAATTCTCTCTCCGTTTGGTTATACAGGTTGCAAGTGTCTTCTCTCAGTCGTGGCTTTAACAATTTTTTATTTTTATTTTTTGTCATGTAGAAGTTTTTTATTTTAATGAAATAAGGTTTATTGTTATTTTTTCTTACCATTTGTGTTTATTTTCTGATAAAGTTATTTTCCTGTGGGTTTTTTAAAATACAATTTTATAGTCTGCCTTTTACATTTAGGACTTTGACTACTGGGACTTGTTTTGTGAGTGGTGTGAGTAGGGAAGGGAAGGGAAGATGGGGTCGGACATCAAAGGTAATTTTACCTTTTCCCGGGGGAGGGGGGACGTTATTTAATTGTCCTAATATCACCCATTACCCCTTGTCATGTTTCAAACTCCCATCTATATTTGCGTCTATTTCCAGGCATATTCCCCATTCTTTCATCTGTTTCTCTATTTCCGGGACCAAATCAAACTGTTTTAATGATTAGAGTTCTATAGTAATTATTATATCTGGCAGGGTGGGGTTCCCTTCCGCTTCCTCCCCTTTCCTCTTCAAAATCATCCTGGCTATTCTAGTTTATTATCCCATATACATTTTGGGATGGCCTTGTCAAATTGCAGAGAAAGCCCCATTGCAAATTGTATTGGAAATAAAATCTACAGAGGTGATTGGAGGGGGCTGGCCAACTCTCTGACAGGGGGACTTCCCACCTGCGAACGCGGTTCGGTTTTTCTCCGGCTGTATCCTTCCTCTCCTCCACATCCCATCCTCCAACAGGGGGCTGCCTTAGAAATGAGCCTCCAGCCCCTTCTCATCCTCCAGTGCCCAGCTGAATGCCCCCTCCTCCAGGAAGTCCTTGCAGGCTCACTTGCTCTCTCCTCTAGCCCGTCTCGGTGCCCCCTTTCCGGGACACTGTGTACACCGGGTCTGGCTGAGGGAGCCCCTCTGCACACCGCCTCCCCAGCTAAGCCTCTGAAGAGAAGGACTGCATCACCTTCATCTTTGTACTCCCAGGGGTACCCAGTGCACAGCTGATGCCCAGTGGGCTCTGGGTGATTGGCCCTTAGCTAAGGGAAGTGTGTGCAACAGGTTCCTCCTCCATGAGGAGGGGCCTGGAACAGAGTTTGGAGTTTCAGGGGAGACACGCCTGACTCAAGTCAGGCAGATCTAGGTCGACGTGGTGGTGCGCCTCATGGGACGGTGGCCTCTCTGAGCACGCACCCATTTGTAAGGCGGGGACGTGACCAATCTCTCAGGGCTGCTGTGGTCATTGCTGAGGCTGTAGGAGCGCAGTACGGGTGTTTCCTCCCTGTCCCACTCTCCAGTGTGAGGCACGGACAGAGGCAAGACCCTGCCCTCAGCCAGGCAGGCTGCGGGGGACCACTTCCTTGTTCACCAGGAAGACCCCAGGGGCACCTCCCCCACATGTCCGAGCCATCGACTCTAATTGTCTCCACTCTGCCCACCCCCTGCCTCCTGCTGCTGTGCCCTTTCCTGGCGCAGAGGTGGGTCCTATGGAACCTGCTTGCACCCTAGCTTCCCTTCCCTGCCTCATGGCATCTCCCAGTGGAACCCTGGGCCCTGAGCTGTTGCCATGAAATGACTCTTCCTCCTGCTACTCCTCCAGGGGGCATCTTCCTTCCCCGGGAGAACCAGGGGCAAAGGCAATGTCCGGCTGTGAGGGAGGGGTCGCGCTCCAGTGCTAAGTGCCAGCTGCACATCTTGGAAGGCAGACTATGGGGCTGGTGGGGTTGCGTCCTGCTGGAGCACGGGCTCAAGTTGGACAAATCTGGGCTCTGACTCGGAACTTGATGTTAGGTAAGTTGGCCTCTGGAAGACTCAGCCTCTCCACATGTAAAATGGGTCCATGGATCTGACCTCCTGGGGGAGAGGAGACCAGGAAGGGAGAAATGCATGGGCTGTATAAGGTAAGGGGTCCAGCATAAGGTTGCCCCTTCCTTACAAGATTGTAGGAATGGAGAAAAACACACGAGGGACGCACGTCAAAGATGAGGCAGAATTTATTCTCATTGTGGGCAAGTTCAAGACTCATGATGGAGATCACAGAAAGGCGGACTCCCGGGACCCTGGAGGGCGCCTCACGCCAGGGACAGGGGCACATTTTTGCAAGTGCCAGCCCCACTGGGTGCCCCCTGACCATGAGGATCCAGAGTCCAGGAGCTGGGTCAGAGTGGGGTGGGGGCAGGAGGACAGGCCCTCCCCAGGTCCTGCCCTGACCGTGTTTCCGGCTTCCATAGGAAGGAAGAACAGCTCGGCTATATAGTAACATATAGAGGTGTGGAGAGCTGGCTGCGGCACCTGGGCGGGGCTGAGGCTCCCCGAATTATTGCAGGAGGGAGAGGGGGCTCAGTGCTGGTGTTTCCGCAGAATAGCTGTGCTGGCCACAGGGAGGGCCAGCAGGGGGTCCCCAGCATCCTGCCCCGTGGGGTTCCTTGGGCCCTGCCAGCTCCCCTTGGGGTGCAGCCTTCTCGCCCTGGGTGCTTCTTATGTGCTTTGAAGACCATTTTTGCATTGTCAGGAGGAAAAAATATTCTGACACGGTAGAAAAAGATATTTACATACCCTGCTGGGCCGTAAGGGAGGGGTCAGTCTCTGAAAGGGGGCGCTGCCCAAACCCCCTCCCACCCACAGCTGTCCACGTGGGGTGTTGCCTGGGAAGAGGCTCAGCTCCAAACTTGGCCGCTGTGTGACCTGGACAAGACACACTCCCTGGGTCTGCCCAGACGGTGCAGGAGCAGTGGACTTGGTCCCTGACTCCAGGCAGGGGGCAGGGGGCAGGGGGGCAGTGAGGTTGGCAGAGGGACTGCCAAGTGCGGAGCCCTGGGCTGTGGAGGGGCATCAGAGACTAGAAGGAACTTGGTCGCCCCTGGCCAGGCAGCCAATCCAGCTGAGGGCATCTCACCAGCCCTGTGGCGATGCCTACACGCAGGCGGCCAGAGGGGCTGGCCGGGAACCCTGTTTTCCTGTTGAAGCAGCGGACGAAGCCAGGGGGAGGCTGCAGGTGGCCCCCCACCAGCTAGAGGGAGGGCTCAGACCTGAGATAGAGCCGGGAGTGGGATCCCCTGGGGGCGACAAGGGGGGGCCTGGTGCTGGTGTGCTTCAGAAGTGGCCCCTGCTCCGGCCTCCATGCCTGGGGGGAGGAGGGTGTGAGCGCCTCTCCAGTCCCTGTGGGGGCTGGGACCTGGACCCACACTCAGTGGGCGGTCACGCCGAGTTCCCCGGCTCACAGGCTGGTGACACATCCTCATTCGTGACAGGGCGCCCACGGTCACACGTACACGCGCTCCCAGTCTTAGTGAATAAGTCTGTGTGCCCTGACTGGCACACGTCCATGCTGGGACCTGGCAGGTGGACACACATGCACACAGTCCATGACCTTGTGAGAACACACGCCATACAGCACAGGAGCACATGTGTGCGTACACGTATGTATACACACACATGCGCACACACAGGCAGGTGATAGACGTGTCTCTGTTGGGCTCAGTGGCATTGAGGCTCCAGCGTCTGGGACAGAGAAGGCCCTCTGCTCTGGGGCCGGGTGTCCCAGCCGTGCTGGCACCGACGGTCCCTTTCAGGTGGCCGGACCCAGGGTGACTCCAGGTCCTGTGGGGGAGTCCTCGGCCTCACTGATGCCTGGCAGGAAGGCAGCCAAGGAGAGGGGCACAGCCTGGGGCCACCCTGACCGCCGGCCAACCCCGCGAGTCCTCTGACCGCTGGCATGACCTGGGGCCGCTGTGGTCTGGTCAGAGGTGCCGGTGGGGCCCCTGGGTGCTGGTCAGCTGGGCCCTCATGGTCTGGATGCTGCCCAGGATCTTCTTCTGGTGACCCATAAGAGTGATGCCCAGGGCACGCACGTCCCTGCGAAGGAAGGGCGGTGCTGGCCAGGTCGGCCTGGGCGGCATGGACACAGGGACACACTCCTTCCCCAGAGCAGCCTCTGGCCCCCTGTGCTCCCCCGTCCCCCCTGCCCCAGGGGACCACCACTTACTGGGCGTTCATTCGCAGCACCATCCCCAGAGAGGAGTAACCACCAGCAGCAAAATGGTCCCGGTAGCGGCCCATTCGGATAGAGTCCAGCCAGTCCCCCACGGTGAGGGCCCCGCTGCCAGCCCCGCCCCCGCGGAGGTCAAAGCAGCTCCGGGCAAAGGTGGGAGCCGGGCACCTGAGGCACAGGGGCCCTGGGTAAGCGCCTTCCTCAAGGACACGGCATGAACCACCCTCAGCCTCCATCCAGGCCCAGCAGTGGGCAAGGGGTGTAAAGGGTTAGACCCCAGGCTGGGAAGGAGAGGGCTGAGGAAGGCCCGGGCTGAACAGGGGTCAGTGCCCAGGTTGGACCTGGTCCAAGGGTCAGGTCAGGGCTGTCCAGGGTCGGGACTAAGTCAGGGCAATGCTGGGAGGGCGGCTGGGCTGGGGCAGAGCTGGGGTGGGTGCCAGGCACCTGCTGACCGTGGCTGTGGTCCTGAGACTCTCAGGGTTGCGGATCAGTGCATCAAGGATGCTGACGATCTGGGAAAAGCGAGGCCGCTGAGCCCGTTCCTTGTGCCAACAGTCAAGCATGAGCTGGTGCAGGGCCCGGGGGCAGCCCATGGGTGCTGGCAAGCGGTACCCCTCCTCCACGGAGCTGATGACCTGGGGAGGGGAGAGCACAGGCTGGGCTCGAGGCTGTCCTGCCCTCAAGGCCCCACCGCCTCCGCCCGGCCAGGGTCCCACACTCACGTCCCGGTTGGTCATGTTCCAGTAGGGCCTCTCCCCGTAGGCCAGCACCTCCCACATGACCACACCAAAGCTCCACACGTCACTGGCCGAGGAGAAGGTCCGGAAGGCGATGGCCTCGGGGGCTGTCCAGCGGATGGGGATCTTCCCTCCCTACGAGGAACACAGGAACGGTGACGGCTTCCCCTCAGCCCGAGCCAGGGGCTGAGCACTGGGGTCCTGCTAAGCAGTCCAGGGCGGGAGGCACAGCCAGGGGGCTGGGGCGGAGGACTGACCAGGGAGACCTGCACCCAGAGCTGCCGTGAAGACTGAATGAAAGAAAGGGGCGAGTGCCTGGCACAGAGTGGACGCTCCGTCAGTACCAGTCAAGGGGTCAAGGCCTGAGCCAGGGATGCAGCTGAGACCATGGCTGAGCACACCTCTCTCCCTCTCTTTCTTTTTTTTGGGGGGTGGGGGGAGAATGAGATCTTATTTGGAGGCTCAGAGAATGAGATGCAAAGGGAGGTTCCAACTGAGGCAGGGGTGGTGGCTGAGTCCCTGCCACTCAGCCTCCTGCCTTTACAGCAGCCCCCAAGGTACCTCCATGAAAGCCCAAATCTCCATAAGATGCATTCTGAGAAAGCTTATATTTAGCCAAACTTTAGAGACACAAGCGTGGGGCCCCTGTGTTTCAGCCAGACGCTAACTCTCCCACAGCCTCCCAGCGCGTGCCAGTGGGCTGGCCGTGGGGCCCACAGCCACCCAGGACCGAGGAAGGGGAGCTGTTCCCATTTCCGAGGGGGACACATCTCTCAGGGAGAAGGCCGCCTTCACTGAATGACAGGGCGTGTGTGGGGGCATCACCCTCTGTCCCACGCTGCCCCTCCCTGGGCCTACAGGAGGGAGGGTGGGCCACGCACCGAGGTGGTGTAGGCGGCGTCGGGGTCGTCCTCCAGGACCCGCGAGAGCCCAAAGTCGGACACCTTGCAGACCAGGTTGCCATCCACCAGGACGTTGCGGGCGGCCAGGTCGCGGTGGACGTAGCCCAGGTCTGAGAGGTAGCGCATGCCGGCGCCCACCCCTCTGAGCATGCCCACCAGCTGCGTGATGGTGAACTGCCCGTCGTGAGTCTGCGGAGGACACGGCTTTTGCAGTTTGCAAAGTGCTTCACCGCTTAGGAAGCGTGGGACGGGCTAAGGGTTGTTCCTGCTCACACTCACAGCAACCCTGAGAGGTAGGTGAGGCGGGGAGGACGGCGCATCCATTTTGCAGAAGAAATAAAGGCCCAGAGAGGTCAATTCCTGTGTCTAAGAACACCCAGCAAAGGAACGGCTGGGAGGGCTGGGGATCTAGGGATTTCCACGCCACCCCCCATGCCTCCCACCTGGGTGGGGCCCTGGGCCCCACAGGGGCACCTTCTGAGCTGGTGCCAGGGCAGCAGGACCCCAAGCAACACAGAGACTCTCACATAGTGGGGTTCAAAGGCAGCGTGACTGGCTGACCGTTAAGATTCTGCAGCTGGCTCCCCCTTCCCCAGAGCTGTTGGGTCCAAGTTTCTGGGGCGCTTGGAGGCCTAACATTACTTCCCAACACCCCCAGGCTGACCTTCCCTGTCCCAGCCCGTGAGACAGGCGAGGGGGCACGCACCCTCAGGAAGGCGTCCAGAGAGCCGTTCTCCACGTACTCGGTCACGATCATTGCCAGGCGACCTGGAGAGGGAGGGGAGACAGAGGCTGTGGGTGGAGGAGTCAGGGCTGCTGATCAGAGACCCCAGGAGTGTCCCCCACCAGGAGCTGGGCCAGCACCGAGGGCCCGGGGAGCCTAGGGCTCCTCCTGGGTCCCAGACGCTGGGCCCTTTCCTGACCGAGTCGTCGGAGGGTATGAGCTGGGCCTGGACAGAGGAGGTGGTGTGGGGATGGACCCAGAGCCCTGCCCTGGGCCACGGGGGCCCTGCAGGGCAAGGCTGCCTTCCCCCCCCCCCCCGCACCTACCACGCGTGACGACGCCTTCCAAGCGGATGATGTTGGGGTGGTCGAACTGACCCATGATGGACGCCTCGCTCAGGAAGTCCCGCCGCTGTCTCTCTGTGTAGCCGGCTTTGAGGGCCTTGATGGCCACGGGCATATCCCGCTGCCCCGGCACCCGCAGCCGCCCGTAGCAGACTTCTCCTGACTCTCCTGGGGACCAGGAGTGGGGCAGGCGGGGCGGGCGGTGGTACCCTCCTTCCTCAGCTCAGCCCCCACCCCGCCCTCCCAGCCTCACCCATGCAAGTGCCCCCCTGGGGCCTGGCCATTCCAGGCGCCTCAGTTCCCCTCGCTGCCACCCTGGTGCTGCCCCCTCCACGCTGTCCCCACCCCCACACCCCCAGGCTCACCGGAGCCTATGATTTTCTCAATGTGGATCCTGGAGGCCTCGATCTCCCGGGTGAAGTTACGGCCCGCCCGGCCCGGCTCCTCATAGGTGTGTGGTTCTGCATAGAACTTCGGCTCCGGGATCTTCCCCCGGGGGTGGTGCAGGGGCAGGAAGACGGGTGGGGGTGCTGAGGGGCCAGAGCAGAAGGGCCGTCAGTGGGGGGGGTCCCACAGGCCTTTCCCTCCCAGCATCCCGTGGGCCTGAGGTGGGCGTGGGGGGAAGGGGAGGAGTGTGTCCGGGAATCTCGGGCGGGATGTGGTGGCCAACACGAAGCGCCCATCATGTGCTTGCCGAGTGAAAGCAGGTCTCTACGGATTAGCTCTGGAGTCTCGAGGGACCTGGGGGAGCCTGGAGAACGACTGTCATTTCTGGGGTCACTTCTGCTCAATTGTTCTGGGGCAAAAAGACTTCTTCCCAAGGGCCAAGTCAGACGGAAAACGGTTCTTAGACAACTGTGTTGAGGAGGAGTCTGAGGCTGCGTTCAGGCAGAATGGGAGCCGGTACCACGATGATACTAACGTCCACCTGCGCACGGAAGTGGGGTGTGGAGGCAGGCACCCCCTGTACTCGCTTTGTTTTCTGGGGTCTCTGCAGGGTCCTGAAAACACTCTCTCTAGCAGGGGTTCTTGCCCAAGAACACAGGAGCCTCCCTGAGGCCGTCCGCAAAGCTGTGTGTGAGCGCACATTCCTGTCCACTTCCCTGGGGGCGGGGGAGGGGAAGGGGGGTCTTGCACCCTGTGTGTGAGCGCACATTCCTGTCCACTTCCCTGGGGGCGGGGGAGGAGAAGGGGGGCCTCGCACCCTCGGCAGGTCTGTGAACCACGGAAGGGGAACTGCACCACATTTTCGGGGTCTCAGTTCTCTGTGATGTCCCACTGTCTATCTCTGGGGCTCTGGTTTGCTCCTCCCAGCCCAGCCCTGGTCCCCACGGTGACCTCCTCTTTGCCCTCCGATCCCGGCCCCTGCGCTCACCCTGCTCGTTCTGATAGTGCATCTTCTCCTCATCCGCGTCCTGGAAGGCCTTGCTGTAGCCGCAGTGCCTGTGGGGGATGGGCACAGCTCTGCCTGGGGGGGCCCTGCCTCCCTAGACCCAGCCCCGACCCCATTCAGGCACAAGTCAGGACTCCCCTCCCCCTTGCCGGGCAGGGCCTGACACCTCAGCCCATGCTGTGGGGAGTCCCCAGCCTCAGGCTCTCAACTCAGCTGAGATGTGATGTCCTTGGCATTTATAAAACCTCCATAATTTATACAATTGAGTCCACTTAGTCCTCCCAGCAAATGCTGCGGGTTATTAGGGCCTTTTCTCATGAAACTGTCCTTGGCGAAGGGCTGAGAAATGAAGCGTCTGATGCCAGCTCCGCTGCGCGATCTTGGCAGGTCCCTTCCCTTCCCCGCCCTGGCCTCAGTTTCTCCACCTCCTGGATGAGCCTTCCGCTTCTCGCTGCCAGGGACCCTAAAGCCGTGTGAGCAGAGCCCCATCCCCACCTCCTCTGGAACGGAGGGGAGGCGGGACAGCGACTCAGAGCTTGGTGTTTCGCTGAGAGAGACCTGGGTTCAAGTCCCAGTTCTGGCATCTATTTGGCAGATGGCCTGACCTTTCTGATCTCCAGTCTACTCACCTGCAAAATAAGGTCAGAATCCCCACTTTGCGGGAGTATCGTTAGGATTAAAGGAGTGGAGATGGACGTCAAAGGGAGACGGGTGGGCCTTGCTAGTGGATGGATGTGGCATGGGAGAGAGGAGTCGGGAATGACAACTTGGGTTGGTGCTGGAGGAGCCCCATGGAAGGGGGTGCCATGTCCTACGATGGGGAGCCGCGTGAGGTGCTGGTTGGGGAGGTGCAGAAGGTGCAGGTTTGTCTGAAACACATGCGCGTGGAGATGGGAGTGGGCAGCCCCACCTCAGGGGAGAGGTCTGTACCGTGTGACATGAATTTGGGGGCTGTCAGCGTGAAAGTGGAACTGAAAGCCATGGGCCCTGAGAAGGTCACTCAGAGAGATGGACCTGGGACAAAGGACAGAGGGCAAGACCCGGGATGAGCCCAGGTCCGCCAGCCTTTAGAGGCTGTTTGGAACAGAGGGGCGGGGAGATGGAGGACAGGCCCGAGATGTGGACAGAAGTATGTGTGTGGGGAGGGGGGGAGGAGGTGAGGGGGAGGCAAGAGAAAGGCGTCCCTTCCAAGGAGGACAGAACAGCTGTGTCTGTAAGTGCCCAGCCCCAGGCAGAGGAAGTGGCTTAGCGCTCCCGGGGGACAGGGGGCTTGGAGGGGCTGGGGCCCAGGGCTGCCCACCTCTTCTTGCAGATCAGCAGGAGCAGAAGCACGACCAGGCCGGTGATGAGGGTCAGGCAGATCCAAACGATAGTCCGGGTGTCATAGCGGGGCCCTGAGGGGAAACGGGTGGGGGAGGCTCGCAGGCCAGGCCTCGGGCCCCGGGTGCTGGTGGCTCTCCCTGAACCTGGCGAGCAGCCTCTTCAGCTGAGAGTCAGCCCAGAGTCAGGACACAGGCCACCTCCTCAGACCCCACCTCCCCACTACTAAGCTTCTCCTTCAAGACCCTGCTGCCCCAGGCTTCCCACCCCGGTGCTACCACTTCCTGGGGCTGTGTGACATGGGGAGAGCTGCTAGACTTCTCTGAGCCTCAGTTTTCTCCCCTGTGATATGAGTCAAAAAGTGCCCATTGAGGGCTGCACCTTCCAGTCTCAACGAACCCTCCCTCATCCCTTCCAGGGAGATATTATCTCTCATTTTCCGAAGAGAAAACGGAGGCTCTTACTCAAAGCCACACAGGGCACGGATGCAGCAGGGCCGGATTCCTACCTCCAGTCTCCCTGTGGTATCAGACGTGGGAGCCCTGGAGACACGGCGCCCAGGGAGTGCAGGTGAGCACAGCCTTTAACTCAGCCTTGAGCCCTCCTATCCTGGCACCACCCCCGGAGGCTGCCCGAGGGCAGGAAAAGACCCCGGTTGGCTGGAGATGGGGCAGGGGGTGCATCAAGCTTGACCTTGTGGGCTCGATAAAACCTACATTGATCGGCCCCCGCCCCAGGGTTTCTGATTCAGAGAATCAGCATTTCCGATCGCTCCCAGGTGCTGCTGCTGACGCTGCTGGTCCCACACCACACTGTGGGACCCACTGCGCCGGAGGCTGGGGCAGGGTGATGGGCCGGGGGTAGGGGGGGCCGTGTTGGAAGGGGCACAGAATGTGTCTGCAAACTGACCGTGTCCAAACCCTGCTTTGCTGGGTAACTGCTTTGCTGGGTCACTGCATTGCTCTGAGCCTCGGTTTCCCTGTCTGTAAAATGGGGATGCGGATAATGCCAACGCACTGGAGGGTCTCTGGGATGACGAGCAGGTTGTCCTGCTGGCAAAGGGCATCATGATGCCTGCAAGTCACACCGATCTTCAGTAAAAGCCAGGGTTTTGGCCGTTAGGAGCTCGGCTGCCTTGGGCAAGTCACTTCCCTTCTCTGAGCCTCAGCTGCTTTCAGCTGCGAAGATGCCAAACCAGCACAGGCCCCAGCGGGGCACTCCCCTCCTCCGACCGCCTGGCCTGGCCCAGCCCCCGTGCCCTCGCTGCACTCACGTGGTTTCCCTGTCTCCACCTCCACGGCCTGGCTGAAGCGGCCGCAGCCCGCCGAGGTGCGGGCTCGGACCTGGAACATGTAGCAGGTGCCTGGCTTGAGGCCCGAGACTGTGGCCCTGGTGGTGACAGCTTTGAGGGTGGAGTAGCTCTGCATCTCCTTGTCCTGTCCACGGAGGCGGAGGTGCAGTCAGCCAAGGGTACCCCCGCCTGGCACCGCCCCCTCCTCCCTGCCGGAGGCCGGTACCTTCTCGTAGTACTTGATCTCATACTCCAGGATGATGCCGTTGGGCTGCTCAGGCTCCTGCCACAGCAGCGACACGCTGGTCTGCCCTGCCCACTCCTGGCGGATCACCACCACCTGGGACGGGGCTGGGGCGGAAGGCCGGCCTTGGTCAGATGGGTGATAACTGGGGCCAGCCTCTGTCCCCCACTCTTCCCAGGCCCTTCATGGGCCATGCTTGCTGGCTGTCCTGCTTCTGTCCCCAGAGAGCCCGCCCCCTCCAGTCTTCCTGGCAAATCATAGGTTGCCGCCTGGTCAGTCACCTGGACTCTGCACAGCTGCCTCTGGCCTGGGCTGCTGGGGTGGCTTGACTCTGTCAAGGCCCGAGGGCCCCAGCGTTCAGTCCTCTTGCTTCTCCTCTCTGGCCAGGCCCTGCCACTGGGAGTGCAGGCCCCCAGCCGCCCCAGCAAGCAGCTGCTCTCGTCCACACCTCATGTCTCTATCTCCATGTCTCCCACCCCAGGCCTCTGTGCCACAGCTCTCGGGACTGCTCGGGGGAGGAGGAGGAAGGGAGGGCATCAATGGAGGGAGCCCGCACCCTCGCCGCCGGGTTTGGAGTTATGACTGGGACGGATCAGTATACTTCGGAAGGGACATGAGCTGAGCTGGCCCATTTGAGCTCAAGTGTTCTCACAGTCACACAAAGACACCCGTTCACCCTCACTCATGGACCGACTCACCCATTCCCTCCTCCATCCATTTCCCTCCCTCCCTCCCTCCCTCCCTCCCTCCCTCCCTCCCTCCCTCGTCCAGTGCAATCATCCTGGAGTGGGTCTGCTGCAAAGTGTCAGAGACCCAGCCACAGCCAAACAGGTAAGTACCTGCAGGGATACAACCCCCATCTCCGTCCCTCCAGCCTGCAGGCCTCCTCGTCCCCTTCCGCCAACCCCCCGCACCTCCTCTGTCCCCCCGCCTGCCTCAGATCTGGGCATCTTGTCTCCTGGAAGGCCTGGGAGTCCCCTGAAGGCTGAGACCACACACAGTAGCTGCTCAGTAAATGCTGTACTTTGGCATGAAGAATTAAGAAGCAACTCCAGAGTTAAGTCAGAGTTGTGGTACAGAGGTGACCCCACAATCTGGGACTCACAGCCCAGCCCTTCTCTTGCTGGCTGGGTCTCATGGCTGCAGCTTCCCCATCCAGACAGCAGCTAAGCTAGCAAGCTCGTGGGCACCCCTGCCAGGAAGACTGAGGATCAGATGAGACCATTGCAGCAATGCACACACGGAGCCAGGAATACCAACGCCTCTTAAAGCGGGAGAAATTGCCAAGGCAACAGTGTGAGTGGGGCAGACAGGGGGAGATCAGAACTCCTAGGTGGGAGGGAAGCAGGCGGGGCACCAGAGAAGGCTTTCGGTAAAGAGGGGGTTGTGGAGAAGAGGTGAAGACAGGAGGGGAGCAAGTGCTCTCTGAGGATAAACCTTGACCATTTGCTCAGGGCAGTTGAGCTGTGGGGTCCAGTCTATGGATCCCCTCCTGAATGCCTACCACAGGCCCGGCACTGGGCTAGGACCTGGGGAGACTGCAGGGACCAAGACAGCCTTCAAGGCGCTCACGGTCCCCGAAGGGAGACAGTGAATAAGAAAACAAGTCAGTGCCTGATGACAGCTTGGTGAAGTGCCCTGTGAGACAGGAAGAGGGAGCTGTGATGGAAAGGACCTCCCACAGCGGCCAGGAGGGACCTGGCCATGTCAGCTGGGCTGCCCAGGGTAGGCCTCCCTGGGGTGGGGATGCCAGTCGAGCTGAGGACTGACGGAGCCAGCCACGGGGACGTCACAGGGAGGAGCGTGTCACTGCGATGGAGAAGGAAGGCCAAGGCCCAGCAGGGGAA
The DNA here is from genome assembly GCA_004026665.1 of Murina feae. Classification (NCBI taxonomy): domain Eukaryota; kingdom Metazoa; phylum Chordata; class Mammalia; order Chiroptera; family Vespertilionidae; genus Murina; species Murina feae. The sequence goes on from PVJC01007152.1 coordinate 17,251, forward strand.
GGGCTTGCTGTGTCCAAGGACGGGAACCGAGGCCAGTGTGGCTGACAGGGAAGAATCAGGCAAGAGCGGATGGGGTAAGGCTGGAGAGGCAGGCAGGGGCTCGTCATGCTAATACCATCATATACATTAAGGCAACCAACCCAAGGGGAGAAGATATTTGCAAATGATATTTACGAGAAGGGGGCTAATATCCAAAGTATATAAAGAACTCATACAACTCAACAACAGAAAAACAGTCCGAATGAAAAAAAAACGGGCAAAGGACCTGAACAGATAGTTCTCTGAGGGAGACGTAAGGTAGATGGCCCGCAGATATATGAAAAGATGCTCAACACCACTATGATGAGGGAAACGTAAGTCAAAACCACCATGAGATACTACCTCCCAGCTGTCAGAATGGCTGTTATCAATTAGACAGGAAATAGCAAGTGTTGAACAAGATGTGGAGAAATCTTACATTTTTAAAGCTCAGTCAGGGTGTGGTGTGAGACCCAATGATGGGCAAGGTGGGAGGGGGCCCCTGTGGTTGTCTAGGCAACACGTGATGGGGACATGGCAGGGGCTATGGATGGTAACTGTGTCCCCTCTCCCCCGCCAATGAATACACTGAAGCCCAAGTCCCTAATGTGATCATTGGAGCTGGACCTGCAGGAGGTAATTAGGTTAAGATCAGGTCAGGAGGGGGCCCTCCTGTTGGGATGGGTGCCTTTATAAGAAAAGACACCAGAGTTCACTTGGGAGTGGGACGGATGTGAGTTCGATTCCTGGCTCTGCCACTTCCAATGGGGGGGGGGGTACTGGGTGGCACTCTGCACCTCCGTTTCCTGCTCTGGGACTTGGTGGGGGTGGTGTCTGCTGGGCCTGCGTGGTGTGGGGAGGCGAGGATGGCGCGCGGTGGGGGAAAGGCCACGTGTGAGGTGGCTGCTGACGGGGAAGCTGCTGCCACTGTGGGCTTAGGTCAGGTTGTCGCTTGACGGGCAGGACCCACCAGGATTTGGAAAGAAAGAGGTTCCAGTAGCTAAATTCGGCGCAACCACGGGCTAGAAACAGAGATAAATGGCTGGCTGTTGTCCAGACCAGGAGACCAAGTCCATGGGCCGGATGCTGGGCCAAGCATGTTCCTTTCCTTTGTTTAAGCCTCCTAACCGTGCCTCGGGCAAGTACTACGCATGCCGGTGCACAAGGAAGGAAGCAGAGGCAGAGAGGGAAAGTTCTGGAACCCAGGCCTATGATGGCTGTGAGCACCTGCCTCTGTGCTTTCTGGATGCGTCCCACTGTCCGAAGGGAGCCCGAAGCTCCAGGTCCTGGTGAGCAGGGCAGGGCCAGAGGGGCAGGGGCACCAGCTCAAGGCCGAAGCAAGCCTGCGCCGCGCCCGGGGCCTGGGAGGGCAGGGCCGGGGGAGCTGGGCACGGAGCGTGTCCGCCTACCTGCCTGGTTCGTGGTGATGTTGACGACCGCGGCCTGGCGCGGCTCGGGGCTCAGGTCCGACACGCCGTTGACGGCCTCGATCCAGAAGGAGTAGTTCATGTGGGCCAGCAGGTTGGCCACCAGCAGGCTGGCCTGCACCAGGCTCGTCTGCTGGGGCACGAAGCGGGTGCCGCTCCCGCACGTCTCACAGCGGCCCAGCGCCCAGGGGCAGCGGCGGCACACGGCGTTGTAGGTGATGTCGCTGCGGCCGCCCGGGTCCAGGGGAGGGGCCCACTCCAGGGTCACAGAGGTCCCATTCACGCTGGAGATGAGGTTCACTGGGGCGGAGGGCGGCCCTGGGCGCAGAGAGGGACAGGGGGAGGGGCATTTATTTGGGGTGGTCCAGTCCCCCCCCCCAGACGAGGGAAGGTCTCTGGCTCCCCGCAAGATATCTGGGGTTCCCTAAGGATAAGGTCTAGAAGTACAGGATGAAGGCAAGGGGGGGGGGCAGTGTCTGCCATTGGGCTAGGACCACAGGGTCACAGTCTGTCACGGAAATCGAAGGCCCCCCTTCCTCCGCTGGACAACAGGGCGCCTGGGGCTCGTGCTTCCCAGGGGTTTCACAAAAGCAGGAAAGAGACTGCATGGCCCTGCGGGTGCCCGCAGCAGCCACTCTGGGAGTGAAGCATCCCAGTCACTGGTGCCCACACTCCACTCCTTCGCCCCCTGTGTTGAACGTCATGTAAGTGCCACCGGGCACTTGGCTAGAGCAGAGTGAGGCCCCCGGAAGCCCAGTGGGTGTCCCCAAACCCTCCCTCCCCCAAGATGAGAGCCCCCATCTGGGCAGCACAGAACCTTGGAGAGAGCAGTGGGGTTGGGGCAACCCCTTGGAGCCTCGGAACCAGGAGGGCCCGGGTGGGGGCGGGGCTGTGGAGACCCCTGGGCCTCAGACTTCCACCTCTCAGAATCCCAGAAAGGCCATTTTAGGTCTTAATAGAACGGCGGGATCTCAGAATCATGGGGGTCTTCTATCTGAAGGGTCTGGAATACTAAAAGCCCAGCGTTAAGATTTCTGAAGCTTGGACTGTGCATTTGGAGGAAAACCAGAGTCTAGGGCAAGTGTGCATGACGTAGACAGGCTGGGTCTCCTAGGCTGGGAGGCCAGAGATGTCACCACGTCACTCAGCCATCCATTCCGCCCCGCAAGTCCCACATGCACAGGTCTGCACAGGAACGCACAGGTCTGGGCAGCATGGTGGAGGGAGGGAGTGTGGGAGTGTGTGTGTGTGTGTGTGTGTGTGTGTGTGTATGTCTGTGGTGTGAATACACTTGGGCCCTCACTTGCTTTGTGCAAGGAGCCTGGGGCTGAGTGGCGATGGAGGTGGGGCAGGGAAAGATGGGATCAGATTGGGGTAAATTCTGGGGCAAAATCAGTCAGAACCATGTGAAGTCCGCCTCGTCCCACCACAAAAGCCCCCCAGGGCTGGCAAGTGGGGGGGTTGTGCTGGCTGCAGCCCCACCCCAGCTGGGATGGGAGGCGAGAGGCCCCTTCAGGCTGGGGGACAGGAGGCAGAATCATGGGGGACAGGAGGCAATGGAGGAGCCGAGTCAGCAGAAAGTCCAGACAAGTAGGTATGACGCCAGACTCCTTCAGAGTCACCTCAGGTACCCAGGGCACGTACACGACCACACCTGCGCCAGCACACGCTTCCCCTGCAGGGCCAGGAGCTCACACGTGGCACTCACAAGACTCTCCTGGGGCTCAGGAGTCCCCTACAGGTTCCCAGACATGTGCACATGCCCCTAAAGAAGTCCTCACATACGTGGAGCTGGGATCCAGGGATGGTACTCACGGGTGCAGGCTGCAGACGGCGGGTCTAGGGCTGCGCGGTAGTAGCTGAGGTCACAGCGGCAGGCCTGGGTGGCAGGGGCCGCAGAGTGGCTGTGGGGAGGGCAGCGGGCACACAGCTGGTCCCCAGGGGCCGACTTGTAGAAGCCCAGCTCGCAGGCTGTGGAGGAGAAGGTGGCTGGAGGTAAGCCAGCTGGTCTCAGGGACAACTCTCACTGATCCAGGGCTTCCTGGGTGGCGGGGTGTCCCCTGAGGGACAGAGGTACAGACCTTCAGCATCCCCTGTCCTACCTTCATTTGTGAGGGAGGGACTGGAGCACAGAGAAGACCAGTGACTTGCACACGGTTGCACAGCAAGCTGAAGGCAGAGCTGAGATGGAACCCTGACACCGGAGTCTTAGCCCCAAAGTCGGCACAGGGGAGGGCCTCTCCTCCCACAGCCCCTCCCACCAAGACCTGTCCATCACAGGACACTGGTCTTGAGACACCAGCCTCAGGGCAGGGCCAAGAGGCTAAGAATCAAAGGGGAGCCCAAACCCAGGGACGTCACTTAGGTCGGACATGAAAATGGGGCAGGGAGTGAGAGTGGGCAGACGCTGACTGGAAAGGACACGTGTGCTAGAGTGGGAAGAGGAGGAGTGCGGGGAGGGGGAGGGGGTGGGAACCTGTGTTTGATAAGCTCTCCATGCAACGCTGACCGTTCGGGCCCCTCTCGGATCGCGTCACTGTCACAGTGGCTGCCGTGGACTTGTCTCCTATGTGGCCCTCTCTCCAGCCTCGGCCTCATCTCTCCCCTGGATGCCTCGCCGCCTCCACACCCGGCCTCCAGCCCTGCTTCCCCAACCCCAGTGCCCACCTGCTCGGTGCCAGGCACTGACTGGGTGCTGGCGACACGGCCATGAACCAGATCCACATGGGCTCTGCCTTCAGGGGGTGGCATTTGGGGGCACGCAGGAAACAGGCTGTGGTATGCCCAGAAAGGAAAGAAAGGAGCAGCCACCTCCCCCCAGGACACAGGAGGTAGCATGTGAGCTGTGGCCTAAAGGATAAGAGCGGGTCAGCCGTGCCGGCCGGGCGTCCTCTCGGTTGAGGGACTCCCTGTAAAGACACCTGCTCTGTCACTGCTAGTTCCAATCCTCACGGGCTCCCGTAAGCCTGGCACCCCATGCCTCCCTGCAGCTTTTCAGACCTCTCTCCACACACGCACGCACACACACGCACACGCAGGTGACCCCTGCCCTCCCTATTCCACAGCCCCTGCTCAGCCTCAGCACCTGTAACACTGCGCTGTACTTACTTATCTGTGTGTCTCACTCTCCTCCTCAACCAGAAGCTCCCTGTGGGCAGATCCTTGCGAATAAGGCCCTGGGACTGCCGCACTGACCCCACGGTTCCTAGCACCTGACCAAGAGGTTGCCAGTGCTGCCGGGGGATTTCCAAGTGAGCTACTCCCACCGTTATCTGCTCTGGGCAGAGACCCCAGGCCTTAGGCGGCCCAAATGCCACCCAGCCAGGAGCCCCAGCTCCGCCCCTGGAACCGAACCCTCTGCACCGGGGACCCCCAGGGAGCTCACGGGCTCACCTTCCACTAAGTTCGCTTCTAGGAAACTCTGGGCTTGAGAGGTGCCCTGCTTGACAAGACATTATGTCATTTTAAAAATCACCTCTCGTTGCTATAATAGCTAAAATCAGGTTAATTTGTAAAATCCTACTAATGAGAGGAAATCTGAAATCCAGAGACACGACGATGTCCTTAAATTGCTTTCGGAGACTCAGAAGCCGTGGAGCCAGAGGGGCCTCCAGGGCGGGGAGAATGTGCCCCGGTTTTGAGACCCATCTGGGGAGGCCCCGAGCGGCCTCGGGCCTGACTGGGGGCTGGGAGCTTAGAATTGGGGGGCTCCTAATTGACACACTGTGGTCTCACCTCCTCTTCCCAGGGGCCCCCCAGCAGGCCCAGTCCTGGGCCCAGCCAAGAGCTCCCTTCTGACCCCAGGAAGCGGGCTCTGCGCTTGGTCAGCAAATATTTGTTGAATGGGCTGCTGACCTGACGGACAGTAATCCCCACTGTCATTATCGGAACCACGTCCACGGCACCGCGGGACTGTTGGCTCATTCTGTCCCTCAGTTATTCCTTCACCCAAATTCCCTGAGCATCTGTGAACCCGAGTATCTATGGCCCCGAGCTCAGCAAGAGCTGGTCCTGCTCTCAGGGAGCTTTCAGAGCCACGAGGGGCAGACAAGGACACACGTGGGGACATCCTGGCGTGATGCGGGGCACCCAGGAACCACGCGAGAGTCTCCTTCACCGCGTCCCTGACGGCTCGGCGGTCATCGAAGACCTTGCCAGTTAAGACCGGCCCTGGGGTGCGGCTGCCCGGGTTCCTCTTCTCGTCTAACCTCTTCGCCTAAGCTAAGTGCCATGGGGCCTGTTGCTGGTCCTCAGTTCCTCATCTGTAAAATGGGGGCTCCTCGGGCTGACGTGAGGATAACATGAACGCGTGCACGTGCGTTCATGCCAGGATGCTGCCGGGCACTTATTATTACAAGTCTATGCCGTCGGCATGAATACATCTGTTTGGCAGACAGGAAACAGGTTCGGGGAGCTTGAGTGCCTCGCCCTAGTCACCCCCACCCTCACCACGCCCCCAGCCAGAATGCAAACTCGGGAGGCATCCCTGGCCTTGGAGACGGCCCCGCCACTCTGCTGCTCGCCAATGGGCCGTTCTTACACGCTCCACTAACACCCATATGGCTCCAATGTGTCAAGGCCAGATTAACCCGCGCAACGAAATAAAATAATCTTTAATAAGAATACTAATCACCAGGCCTCGGGGAGCCCAGGGACCTGGAGGCAGAGCCGGGAATTAATGGCCGAGACAGATGGAGCAGCTCTGGGCTGGGGCCCGGCCCTGCCCGTCGACCCAGGGCGCTTCCGGAGTCTGCGTGTGCCTGGCCCGTGTGGCCGTGGGCCAGGAGGGGCCCCTGCCCCTGCCGAGGGCACCTTGCCCAGGCCGCCTGTCAGGCCGGCAGCTGCCCGAGGCCCCGGCCACCTCTCTCTTCTCCCCCGCTAAGAGCTTGAGATTTGACAAATAAGGTGTCCGCCGGTGGACGACCAGAGGAAATTAATTCTAAATCAGATTTTAAACACAGTCAGGAGGCAAGGGAGCTTGGCGTTCACACTCCCCCTCTGAAATGAGACTCCGATATTTATAGAAAGATGATTAGGGCGGTGGAGGGTGATTTATAGTTGGTGTCCAGGTGACAGGAAGGACGGAACTGGGACTTCAGGCTGGGCTGCTGCTCCCGGGTGATGCTGTCTGGGGCAGGGGAGGGAGGGGAGAGCGCCAGGTGTGGGGGAGGTCACTGGGTCGGGAATGATGAGGCCTGGGGAGCTTCCTGGTCAGAGAGCTGATTCAGTCCACCACCCCTAGCTGTGTGTCCTGGGGCCAGTCACTTCACCTCTCTGGGCCTCCATTTCCTCACTGGTAAGCTGCATTAGCTCCTTATGGCTCTGATATTCTGTGGGTCTCAGTCAGGCTTCCAAAGAGTGCTGCGACCAGCTAGGACCCTTCTCCTGGGCGTTCTCTGTGAAGCCAAACACAGCCCACTGCTGAGGGGTGCTGTGAGGGTGAACCTTGAGAAACAGGATCCCGGAGGCTGGCAGGGTGGCTGTCATGTGGCCTGGCCCCTGCTGCAGGCCTCAGGGGTGCAGGTGGGCGGTGGGGGGAAGGACTCAGGGCTGAGCAACTCAGCACCCCCTCCTATCAAGTCCCAGCCCTTCCTCTCCTCACTATTTGCTCAGAGAGATTCATCCAACGGAGAAGGGGCCCCCCAAACTGAGGAGGTCCCACAGCTCTGGGAGGACCTGTCAAGTAGCCACAGCCCAGGAAATTCACCCCCATCTGTTCCCAGCTTCTTCCTGGTCCCCATCTTCACACAGTCAGGTTACCCACCAAGGAGGGGTGGGGATGGGGGACACAGCCACCTCCCTTCCGTGGGCCTCAGTGTTGGGCCCGTGCTGCTTCCTCAAGGAGGTTCTGGGCACAATCCCAGAAGCCCACCCACAGGACAGTCAGAAACCCTCTCTCCCTGGGGGCTTCAAACCGGCATTCTGTCCTACAACCTCGCTGCCTGCAGGGTACTGTGAATTAATATTTTTTATAAAACCTATAATTACCTTTCAACCAGCATCATTACGTGTATTGTGATTTAAATGTAAACTTCAAATTCTGCTGCAGTTCCCTGACCCTGCTTTGTCTTCTCTTTATTTTTTACTAGAGGCCGGTGCACAAAAATGTGTGCACTTGAGGGGGTGGGGGTGGAGTGTTCCCCTCAGCCCGACCTGTGCCCTCTCGCAGCCTGGGACCCCTTGGGGGATGTCCACCTGCTGTCTGAGGCCTGCTCCCCGGGGAATCAGGCCTAAGCTGGCAGTCAGATATCCCTCTGGCATCCCGGGAGCCCTTGGGGGATGTCCACTTGCCAGTGGGGAGCAGGCCTAAGCTGCAGTCGGACATCCTTAGCTCTGCTGAGGAGGTGGGAGAGGCTCCCACCACCACTGCTGCACGGGCAGCATTAGCCTGGCTTGTGGCTGAGCAGAGCTGCCCTTGTGGGAGCGCACTGACCACCAGGGTGCAGCTCCTGCACTGAGCTGTGGTCAGTGTGTGTCATAGTGACCAGTCATTCCCAGTCGTTCCGCTGTTAGGGTCAATGTGCATATTATCCCTTTATTATACAGGATTGCCTCGCCAGCAGCGCCAGGAAATGGGCGTGGCCTTGACCTCTCCTGGCCCTGGGAGGTTCCACTGCTCAGGCTTTGGGGTTTCCACCAAAAGCCCTGCCCTTGACATGCTGTGGGGCCTTGGGCAAGACACAATCCCTCTCTGGGCTCCACTTCCCACCTCTAGAGGAGGCTGGAGCAGTACCTCTGAGCAAGGCCCCAACCCTGAAGTCAGGAGGCCCGGTCTCCCCCCTCCAGGTGAGCACATCTCAGTGCACACAGGACAAGCAAGTGACTTGTGTGTGTTTGGGGGCTGGATAGATCCAGAGCTGGGGGCAACGGCTGACGGATGTCCACCTGCTGGTGAGCCAGTTACTGTCTGAGTGCTACCCGGGGAGGAGGGAGGCGGGGCTTCGAGGACACAGGAAGCAGTTCAGGGCTCTGGAGCGAGACACCTGGCATCCGATCCCTCCTGTGTGACTGCAGAATGCGTAACTAACACGATGTGTAAGAATCACTTACTACAGTGCCTGGCACATAGCAAATGCTCAAAAAAATCGTCTCTGAAGGACTTTATTATCCCTACAGCATGAGGGGGGTGTTGGAAGCCAGCGCTGGTGAGAAAAGCAGCTGGGGTGGGCCAGGGATAGGTTACACGCCTTCCCCCGGCTCAGGGCAAGACAGACTAGGTCCCAGCTCCACCTCTCACCAGCTGTGAGGCCTCAGCAGGTGGCACGACCGTCTGAGCCTCAGTTTTCCCACCTATAAAATGGAATTTTGCTCCAATGAGCAAATGAACTGGTGGCTCCAATGAGCAAATGAACTGGTGGCTGTCAAGGCAACAGGGATGTCAGTTATTATTATTACCCAGCCGGGAGCTGAGAAATACAGGGATGTCTGTGACAGGAACCAGGAGAGGCTGGGGACCTGGAGAGCCCTGTGCACTAGGCCACAGAGGGTAGAACAAACTCCGAAACAGGCCAATGTCACAGAAGGTGCTTTGAGTCTAGGGTCCAGATGCAGTGAAGACTCGTAGCAGTTGCGAGTGTGAAGAAAGATTTTTAAGGAAACCAGACAGCCCCCGAGAGGAGCTGGACAGGGCCTGGTGGTGGGATGGACGATCCTGGTCCCAGAGAATGACCTTGGTCCCCACAGCGGGCTCCGCTGTGCTGAGTGGCTGAGCTGCCATGTGTCCAGCCCCCGGGGAGGCCAAGGAAGGGCAGAGGGCAGCCAGGCTGAGACCAATACCAGCTGGGCTACCAGCTGTCTGTCCACACCTGCTCTCCCAGTGTTCCTGGGCCTGTGGGACGCTCAGCTGCACTGTGCCATGTGGGGGTCTGCTGACCACACACACGTGCACACACACGCAGCTTGAGGTCAGCCCTGCTCCTGGTCCCTGACATGGGAGCCCCAGCAGTAGACCTGTGGGGGCAGGTGTCATGCTAGTCATGACCCAGGTGCCCTCAGCTGTCCTCCTCCACCAGCACCTCGGCTGTCCTCAGTAAGATCCCCCTGAGCACAGCAGGTGCTGCAGGTGCCCCTGTGACATGCCCCACCTGGCGTCAGCTCTCCCTCCCTGGTGTCCCTGCCCGCAGACCTTCACAATGGCCCCACGCGGCACCCCTGCACCAGGTCTGTCGCCACCTCCCTCCACCCCACAGGCTAGCAGTTCAGGGGTCCTGAGCATGGACTTTAGAGCCAGACTCCTGGCTTCACATCGCAGCTCTGGCCCTTCCCAGCTGTGTGACCTTGGGTCAAGTCACTTTGCCTCTCTGTGCCTCGTCACATCCAGATGGCCTGTGCATTCGCTGACCCACCATCCCAGGTACTGTGTGCAGCACCCAGACGCCTTGCTGACTATGGCACCGCCCCTCACACACACCCTGGCAGCCCTGCCCCGGCTGAGCCCACCTGCCAGCCAGCCCACACGGGGCGCGCTCACCCATACAGGCATCCTGCCGCTCCTCGTAGCCAGCGCTGCACACGCACTTGCCGATGGGCACCAGCCACTCGCCCTCGGCGCTGCAGTACATCTTGGGCGTGTCCCGCTCCTCCGAGTGCCGCACGCACTGGCCGCGCACCTCCACCAGCGAGGAAGAGTCTGCGCCGGTCACCGCCTCCGAGAAGGCCGCCAGGTTGCGCACCATGGTGGGGCACTTCTTGTAGTAGATGCGGAGGGACAGGATGGCGAGGCAGGCCCCGATGTCCTGGAAGGCCAGGTAGAAGCCGCGCTTGCTGAGCGGGCCCACGCCACGCACCTCCGTGTTGAGCTTGAGGCGCCGCACGCCCAGGTCAGCGCCCGTGAAGCTCTCGTCAGCCGCGATGGTGTCGATCTTGAGGAATTGGCTTTCCTGCGTGCTGGCGCCCAGGTCGCGGTCCGACTCCAGGTAGTAGAGGTTGAAGGTCTCCTTGCAGGTGCCCAGCACACCGGGCATGCTGTTGCAGTCGCGCAGGGTAAACTTGATCTCGGCGTAGACGCGCCGGGCACCGTCGCGGGGCACCCAGCTGGTGCGCAGCCAGTTGTTCTGGTTGGGGCTCATGACGTTGCACACCTGGTACGTGTGGATGGGCCGGAAGGACTCGTCCACCTCGTTGATGGAGTCCCACTGCAGCAGAAAGAGCAGAGCCCGCTGACATGGGAGTCTGCCAGTCACCCTTGCCACCTGCCCCATGCATCGTGCTGGGGGAGGGGTGGGGGGCCGCGGGGCTGGGGAAGAAGGGGGGCATTCTCCAGCCTGGAGGAGCTCATCTTGTCTGGCGGACTATCACAGACGCTAGGCACCAGGCACCCTACAGACGTGGGCACAGAGTGCCACAGCCTTCTGGGCAAGGGGTTACGCATGGCCTGTTTACAGGTGGGCAGCAGCTCAGACATAGGAGCCCTGTGCCTGAGGTCGCGTAACTAGCGGATGATGGAGCCAGGACTGGAACCGATACCAAGGCTGCGCGGCTCTGGCCCTGTCTCTCGGTGGCCACTCCTATCCCTCCTAGACTGTGGGGTCCCGCTGGGGGGAGGCAGCGAGCCCACAGGCCAGTTTCCACATCAGCTCCCCGAGGAAACCTTCTAATGCCCGAACCCCACCTCAAATCCTGCAGCAGCGCCCTCTGGTCTGGTGCTAGTTCAGTGATTGACGGACGGACTTGGCCCTGCTGCTCGTGATGGTCCCTCGCCTGCCCCCCTCCCCCCCCCCCAGAGGGCTGGGGGCTCCCGGGCTGGCCTGGCTCCACTCACAGGTGCCAGGATGTGGGAAAGTGGAGTGTGACTGCTTCTGTGCCAGGCGCTGGCCAGACACCGCTGACCACATCAGACACTACCAACAGAGTGAAACGGCAACCGTGGATGGGAGAACACGTCTGCAGGTCATGTCTCTGATAAGGAATCAATATCCAGAATATGTAAGGAACCCCTACAGCTCAGTGACAAAAATACGAGCGGCCCCATTTAAAAACGGGCAGAGGCCTCAGATGGACATTTCTCTGAAGAAGTCGCACAGACGGCTACGTAGCACGTGGAAAGACACTCAGCATCGCTAACCAGTAGGGAGTGTGACTCAAAAGCACAATGTGAGCCCACTTCACACCCATTAGTGATGATCAAAACCACAGCAAAACGCAAGTTTTGGTGAGGACGCGGAGGAACGGGCGCCCTCGAGTGCTGCTGGTGGGGGTGTAAATGCTACGGGCACAGGGCGAGACAGTGAGGTGGCTCCTCAGAAAGCTAAACCCAGAATCATCACGTGGGCCAGCAATTCCACTTCGGGGTGCACACGCTCAAGAAATAAAGGCAGGGACTCACGGATCCGCACCCCCGTTTTCACAGCAGCCAGAAGGTGGGATCACTGTCCATCGACGGGTGAATGGATGCACAGAACGTGGCCTATCCACGAGCGGGGGCAGGACTCTACCTGCAGACACAGGCTGCAGCACGGAGAACCCCCGGACCTCGCAGAGTGAAGTAAACCCACACCTACTACCAGACAATGGCGGCATGACTCCACTTCCACGAGGCACTCGGACCAGTTAGGTTAAGAGAGACAGGAAGCAGAACGGGGGTGCCAGAGGCAGGGGAAGGGGAGTCCTAGTTTAATGAGCACGGAAGTTTCAATCCGGGAAGATGAAAAAGTTCTGGGGCCGATGGTGGTGGTGGCCACACAACCACGTGAACGGACTCAGTGCCACTGGACCGTCCACCTAAAGTGGTTAAGACAGCGGTTCTCAACCTGTGGGTCGCGATCCCTTTGGCGGTCGAACGACCCGTTCACAGGAGTTGCCTGAGGCCATCCTGCACATCAGATATTTACATTACGATTCACAACAGCAGCAACATTACAGTGATGAAGCAGCAACGGAAATAATTTTATGGTTGGGGGTCACCACATGAGGAACTGTATGAAAGGGCCAGAAGGTTGAGAACCACTGGGTTGAGATAAGAGATGGAAATTTTGTGGCATGTGTATTTTACCACAACTTAAGAAATTGAGACCTGAAATACTCCCTGCCCTCAAGTGCCTCACAGTGCACCTCACAGACAAGGTGGTGGAGGGCGACATGCCAAAGCGAGTGGGCATCGAGGGGGCAGGGGGCAAAACTTGCTGTGGGGCTGAAGCAGGAACCTCCTGCAGAGACGGGAGGGGAGAGTCCAGCGAGGCTGGACGTGTCGGCCGTGTTCAGCGAGCACCGAACAGCCCAGTTTGGACACAGAAGAGTCACGTCAAAGATGCCGTGTTGACCTGCTGTGTGACCTTGGGCAAGTCACTGCTCCTCTCTGGGCCCCAGTTTCCTCAACTGCAGAATGCTGGGTGGTGAGGAGCGGTCACCGGTGGGCTGAGTTCAGTGGACTCCTGAGGGCTCTGAGGAGGGGCTGGGGCTGAGGGCAGGTGGAGGGGACAAATTCTGGATCCCTGTCCTAGCTCCATCCAAGATGCAGTGTCTTAATCGTCTCTCTTGGGCCTTTATGTGCAACTGCCCTGGAACTAGAGCTGCTGTTAGTTAAGCAGGGGTGGGGGAGAGGTAAAGACCACTCCTTCTGAAGTAAGTCAGGCCGGGAAGGATGGTCCCACGCGATCTCACTGATATGCAGGATCCAGAGGACAATATAAACGAACAAATAAAACAGAAACAGACTCAGATACAAAGAACGGGCTGAGGGCTGCCAGATGGAAGGGAAGTGGGGGGGCTGGTGAAACAGGTGAAGGGGGTAGGACATCCAACTGGTAATCATGAAATAGTCCCGGGATGCAGGGTACAGCACCGAGAACTCAGTCAGCACCCCACCCCAAGGGGACCCCTGCCCTGCACCCCACCCCGCAGCTGGCGTCCCAGGCAGTGCTGTGTCAGTCACACCTGGGGTTAGTCCCTGTCACGATGAACACAGCACCGAAGAGCCAACCAGCTGCTCCTTGTCTGTTTCCTGCCAGGGCCTGGGACAAATTAATCAGCTCCATTCAGTCCGTTCCAGCTGCCCCACCGATGCCAACGGCCTGACCTGGCCCTGCCAGCCCCAGGGCTGCTGCCAGTGCCCAGAGTGGCAGGAATTCCTGGAAGGCTGGCAGAAAGGTGGAATCCGTCGTCCTGCTCTCCACCTGGGGCACCCCATCCCGGGCTGGGTGCCACTCCCACCCCAGCTGCCTCTCCGGCCCTGGCACCCTCCTCCCTCAGCCCCCCCACTATCGCTCTGGAACTCGGTCTCATTCCCTGAACCAGCTGTGCAGCCCTGTGATATCACACCCCTCTCGGAGCCTCGGGCTCTCCGTATGAGAATGGGGTAGCTACAGTCTGCCCATTCCATCCACTCGGGGATGGGGAGGATCCAGTGAGACAGCGGAGAGGAACGTGTGCCCTCGTCTGAGGCAGCTGTTATTTACCAGAGGTGAAGCCCACCCAGTGTGTGGAGGGTGGGGTGCAAAGGGAGGGGCGCAGCCTGGTGAAAAGCATGGGTTCTGGGGCCAGACTCCCCTCCCATCATCCCCCTCAGCTTAGCAGAGATGCTTAACCTCGCAGAGCTTCTGGTTTCTTACCGGTAAACTGTCCTTTCCATGCCTCATCTCACAGGTGACAACTCCACGGAGCCGTGTTACCGTCCCCACGTTATGAACGTGGAGGCTGGGGGGAGGTAAAGGATTTGCCCAAGTCACATTGGTTGGAGGCGGCGGAACACCAGCTCCTCACCACCCAGCACCTTGGCCTTGGGGCTGAGCCGTCTGCCTGATAACCTGCTAACTTTGCTGATGCTGGAGACAGTCCTGGGTGAGCCTGGACCAGGTGTGTCACAGGCTGCAGGGCCAGGGGGGTGGAAGGAACCTCACGGACCATCTCCAAAGGCTCCCCACCCGGCCGGGCAGGACACTCACCTGGAAGGCGTATTAAACCAAAGATCCCAGCTCCTCCCTAGGACCCCTGGATGTCAGCCTCTGCGGGTTTCACCTGGTCGCCCAGTTCGGGTTCAAGGCTCGAGTCTGGGAACCAGGGGTCTCATCTGGCCTTGTTCTCTCCCTGGGCAAGCCCCATAGAGACAGGAGGTGATCCACAACTCGGAGGACAATGCAGGGTTGCCTCACAACCTCACACTGAGGGCAGAGACCAAAGAGGACAGAAGGGACTCAACTCGGGCTCCAGGCTCAGAGGTATGAGTTCCAGTCCATCACTGGCTCTTGGGCCCCGAGGCCTAACCCTCCAGCTCCTGAAGCTGGTGCCCAAGGGCTGAAGACAGGAAGAGACTCAGCTTACTGCTCCCCGGGACCCCGGGAGAGAAGGGGAGTCCTGACCTCAGCCACAGGCCACAGGCCACAAATGGCCCAGATGAAAACCCCACCTCAAAGTAAATAACCTCCTTCATACATGTGAACTCCTGGGTGTCATGATCATCGCTACTATTATTAACACGATTATCCCTCTGTCCCCAGAGCCTCAGAAGCCAGTGTTCACGAAAGAACTTGTGGCACTACTGGTACATGATGTGCTCACGTCTAAAGCAGGGATATGCGTGCGTGTGCATGTTTCTGAGCACATTTGTAGGAGGAAATTTATGTGAGATACAACCATACTATCCTATATAATAAAAGCGCAGTATGAAAATTGTCCCCTCAACCAGGAGGTCCTCCAGGAGTTCGACCAGGGGGCGGGGCCAGCCAGGAGCAGGGAGGGAGGCCCCAGGCGGCAGCCCCTAGGGAGCCTACCAGTGCACGAATTTCATGCACTGGGCCTCTCGTATACTAATGACAGTGATGGTGACAATACACTCAGGGAAGGCTCACCGGTGCCAGGCACAGTCTAAGATCACGTGTCATCAAAGCCCATGGGGTCGTCACGTGCTCCTCCCTTTCTAGAGACGGGAAACAGACCCAGGGAGGTGAGGTGGTGACCCAGGGCCCCAGCTTATCGATGGCAGAGCCAGGGCCCCACCAGACTCCTGGCTCTCTTTGGCTTTCCTGCCCCACCTCCTGGGATTTGGATAAGAGAAGTGGAAGGACTGGGCAGTGCAGCCTTTTTGCTGGAGTTACCATGACCACTCCCAGGAGAGTGGGAGGGGTGTCTCCCATGAGCATTGATTCAGAGGCAGCTGATGGGCTGAGCCAGGGAGGCCTGGGGCTGGCAATGGCAGCCAGGTGGTGCTGAGGGAAAGGAGGAGCAAGCAGGGAATCCAGGTTTCCCAACGGCCCCTGGTGAGGGCCAGGCGGCTGCAAGGGAGGGGCTGATCCTGAAGCCGTGAAAGCCCCAGATAGGGCCCTTCCTGGCCCTGTTCCTCGATAATGGCATGTCTTAGGCTACCCTGGGCCCAGCTGTGGCACATGGTGAGTCTGCAGACCCAGGACGCAGACATGAAGATCCCACATCTGGGGCCTCAGACATGAAGCCCCAGTTGCCCAGCGCAGGGGTGGTTCTCTATTCCCAAGGCTCTGGGCACACAAAACTGTTAAGAAATCAGCAGCTCTGTCTCTCGCTGCTGTGTGTCCTCGGGTGGGTACCTTCACCTCTCTGGGCCTCTGCTTCTTATTGATCTATCTGATTCGATTCTGTGAGTCACAACCGCTCTCTGTCCCACTGCCCATTACTTACCCCGTGAGCCGGATACGTGAGCCAGCCCCAGTCCCCATAGATGGTTGATGTGTCCAGCAAGTTCACTGCAAAACAGGAGATGAGAGCATATCAGATCCCTGGGACCGCCTTCCCTAGTGCCACAAGAGCCACCCGACCCAGCCATGCGCCAGGCCCCGAGTTTACCGACGTCTGTGTGTGTTTACACAGGGCCTTGCTGGTCAGTCTCATGCCAGCTCCGTAGCTGTGTCCTTTCTGACTTGCCCAGTCCATCAAGGCTCGGTTCAAGTGCTCTCTCTTCCCTGAAGCCTCCCTCTACCCCTACGGCCAACACATGGTCTTCTGAACTCCCAGAATCCAAGCTGCCCCGAGTGCCAGCTGCCCCGCTTGGTGAGCCAGTGGGATGGCTGAGACGGGCTCAGGAGGCTGGAGGCCTGGGTCATAACTCCGGCTCTGGCACTTAGAAGCTGTGTCCTGAGTAAGTCCTTTCCCCTCCCTGAGCCTCAGCCTCCTCCTCTGTAAAATGGGGTGACAGAGATTCCTGTCTCACAGGGGTCTGTGAAGATGACCTGACCCTCGCCTATTCATGGGACATAATGGCGTTCAAAGTTACCACCCAAGCTCATGCTGTGAGGCCATACCTCCCCCAGAGGACTGGCCCAGCTGTATAATCACCAGAGTCCCCCAGGAGATGCCCCGCACACAGTAGGTCCTCTGCACAATTGATGTGGAGGGACTTAGGGCAGTAGAGCTGCCTCTCAGTGAGCACCTACTATGTGCTGAGCTCTGCAAGGAGAGCTTGAGATGCCTCATCTGTGACCCACACAACCAGCCTGAGCGGTGGCCTTTCTTATCTCTATTTTACAGATGAAAACACGGAGCCTCAGAGAAGCTCAGGTGTAGCCAGCGGGGTCGGCATTCAGAGCACCTGCTGTGGCAGCCACAGACAATGCCCCCGACCCCGGCAGCCTGACTCCAGGTGGTGGCCAGAAAGCAAGTCTACTTTAAGCCAGACCCTCACAGCAGGGAAACGAGCTCGCGACTGGAGTCAAACACCTCTGGACTCCTATCTCAATACAGCCACTGGTAGCCGGAGGTTCTCTGAACCTCCATGTCCTCACCTGTAAAATGGGGATAATAATATCAAAGGGCGGGTGAGGCTCAACTCTAAAGCCTGGAGTCAATGCCAGCTCCCTGGCCCTAAGTCCTGCCTCTCTCTTTGTACCTCAAACCCACCCACTCCCTTTTCAGTGATAAAAGAAATCAGGCCTTGAATCCCCGTTCTGTCTCTAACTGCTGTGTGTCCTTGGGTAAGTCCCCTCACCTCTCTGGGGCCCTGCTGCCTTTGCTGTATCCGGTGATAGTTGTCTGGTGATAGTTTTTGGCTCCCGGGGGGGTTTCCATTTCACTCTGTTCATGTAGCCCCTCTCCAGCCAGCAATCATGGGCTTCCAACAAACCCGCTGGGCAGGCCTGAGCAGGTCACAGAGGGTTAAGGCGGGCCCTCCTGACACGGCCTGCTGGAAGGCGGGAGGCAGAAGCCTGAGATTGGTAGAGTTTGATGCCTGCCCCTCAAAGATGGAGACCAGTGTCCTCAGGAAATGTTGAAGGGAAGATGCTCGTATTTGCTGATTTTCTTTCTCCTTTCACCCTCCCCACCCATTTGGGGAGTTGATAGGAGCAGGTTGGCTGCAGCGAGGGCTTGCAGAACCAGGGAGGGGTCCCCAGAGGCCACCTAGGATCAGGGGATGGATCTCCCCTCCCCGGCCCCCACGCCAGGGGTGCAGGCAGAGCAGCCTTCCCGCCTGCCTCCCTCCCTCCCGCTCAGGCAATGGAAAGAAAACTGGGTCAGGCAGCTCTCTCCTGCTGCCTGGAGGGAGGGAGAGGGGGCCGCACTGCAGTTTCCCCCAGACCAGCAGGGCCTAGATTGGGGAGAGGGGTGGGAAGAGACCTGTGGATACCCCCCCGCCCCACCCCTTCTCCATGCAGCTCAGCCTGCCCCTGCCCAGCAGATACCTGACTGAATGTCCCTTGCCTGGACTCCTCCCCGTGGAATACCCTGACTCTAGGGCAGCTGCCTGCAGACCCCGCTTTCCAGCCCTCCCCTCCCCTGGGAAGCCCCCCACATTTGCAGCAGATTCTGGACCAGCCAACCAGGGGGCTCAGATAATCCAAAGATAAGTCAAAAGTCGATTCTATCGGATTCAGGAAGAGCTACAGGATTCCAGGGCTGCTTGTTCTAATTCTTTCCAGACCCTTCTCGGCCCCTCCCCGCTCCTCTTCTCCCTCTGTCCCCCCCGCCCTACCTCATGTCCCCTCCGGTGGGGGGGACACTGAGTGTCTTTCACGGGCAGCTCTGGCCACAGCAGTTTTCATCAGGGCTGGAGGGAATCCCAGCATCAGGCCCGCCTGGCCTGGGTCCCCAAGGAGATGCACAGCCTTCTGGTCACCAGGGCTGGGCTCCCTCCTGCCTCTTGCACTGCCGAGCCGGGCAACACCTGTGATGTCCATTCCCCTCCCTGGGCCTGACTCCCCTCTTGCAAATGTTAAGGGTTGAGCTACATGTCTCAGGGCCTTCAATGAAGCAAGACACTGAACGCCTCTGTGCCTCAGTTTCCTCATCGGCCAGATGTCCACAGACGTCCCTTGTGGGCCCACCTGCCCGGCGTTTGGGGGGGGGGGGGGGGATCAGATGGGTCCCCCTCCTGCGCTGAGAAGAACAGACAATCCCTAAGCCTTTCCTGTTCGACTGTGGAAGGCATCATGCGATTCCTTTTTTCTCCAGCAGCACCGTCACCTTCCCCCATTCCATTTCGCTGAGACTAATACTTAAATTGATTTACATTCCCCGAGGACACAGCGCATGATGGTGAGGCTGGAGGATTCGGGGTGGTCAGGGGATGTCAGCCAGGACGCGAATGCATCCGAGACCACCCCGAGGGGTGGGTAATCCCCGCAGGGGTAATGAAGGCCTGCCAGGTTGGCTGTGGGGGGCAGGGGGAGGGGCCTGAGGGTGCAGGGCCTCCCCCAGCCGGAGAAGGGGCCTGGTATAGGGGCACTTGACCAGCCTGGGGCACTGCCACCTTTGGGACTCCAGCGGGGAACAGAGCCCCCTCCTCAAGTTCCAACAGTCTCCCTGGCTGCCCCGGGGACCATTCCCTGGGTCTCCACCCATGGCTTCTGACCTGCAAGGGGAACCCAGGCCCGGCTGTGGGGCCTGCTGCACGGACCAGACAGGTGTAGGCAATGCATCCCCCCACCCTACCGACCTCCCCACCTGCCTCTCTTTAGAGTTGCCTCTTCCCCCGACTGTTGTCTCTCAGTGGACACAGACACGTCCTCTCTCTCAGGCCAATGGTCAATCCTCCCCAAAGTCCCCTCCCTAGGAGACTCTGGTGTTGGCCGCTGCAATTCCAGGGGGTGTTGGCTCCACCCCAGGAGAGAGCTGAATTAAGGAACTGAGGGGGCGCCATCCAATGCCCAGAGCCTTGATGTCAGTCCCCTCAGAATCCTACTGGGTAAAGCAACTGCCCCCTCCCCTGCACTCAGCCCTGGAAGACTGCTTCTCAGACCACAGCTCGGAGAGTCATGTCCGCCCCTCCTGACTCCTGGTGTCTCAGGGGCCAGGCTGTTCCTCCTGCCATTTCACCTTCGCTCCCCTGCTTGGTCCCTGCTCGCATGGCCCGTTTCGTTGGAAACTGTAAGTTTACCGATGTCTGTGCATTTAATCTGTGCACACGCATTCCCATGGCTTGAAGGCCTCCTTATATGTGGTGTCTGCCCATAAATGTGCACATTTTCAAGTGGATGCATCTGTACATACATGTGTGTGCACTGGTGTACTGCTTGCATTTCTGTGCGTGACAGTGGGTGGAAGGGGGCTGTCATGCACCTGGTCTCTGCAGGCCTGGGTCTATGCGTGTGAAGCCTGCTGTGTCCGTGTGTGCGTGTGCATCTCTGAGCTGTTCGTGTGTGTGTGTGTGTGTGTGTGTGTGTCTGCGTGTGGATGAGGAACACTGGCTCTGGTGCTCCCTTGATCCTGCACGGAGCACTAGGTCACCTCCTCCAGGCAGCAGAGGTCTAGGGTGAGGGCTGGGGCTGGGAGCAGAGCTCAGGGCAGCGCCCTGTGTGCCAGGTGTGAGGCCCTGCCTTGGTGTTGGGGACCCTGATGGAGGCCCCCTCCCAGCTTTCCTTGTCCCCTCCCATCACCAGCACGTCACCTTCCAGACCCTTTTGGCCCTGATTGTTCAGTTCACAACCCCTGCTCCAGCCTCTCTCCCATGTGCCCTGAGGGACCAGGCTGCCCCAGCCTTGTCCCTGGACAAGACCCTGATCTCTGGGTCTTGCTGGCCTCAGTCCCTCCGCCAACCCCTCAGCTCCCCCTCCCTGGCTCTTCCTCCCAAGGCCACCCTTCCCTGCCCACCATAGCTGCCCCCCCACCAGCTATTCCTCCCAGGCTGCAGCCCCTTCTCCCCCAGGCCCCCACGCCCCAGCCCTCCTGCCCACCACCTCCAAGACTCGCTCCCTGCCCCTCTTTCTGTCTTTCCCGGAATCTGTCCCGTTCTCTCTGGTCCTCAGTTCGTGTCCCCCCCTCTCTGTGTCATCCCTTCTCCTCCAGCCTCTGAACCTCACCCTGCCTCCCCGTGCCCCTCTGTCACGCTGTGTTCTATCTCCTCTCTCCTCTATACCTCGTTTCTCATTTCCTGTCCCCCATCTGTCCCGCGTCCCCCGTGTCTGATCCTCAGTTCTCTGTCCCCAGTCTCCCGGCCTCTGCCCCTCAGCCTCAACCCTCCGGTCCTGTCCCCTTCTCCTCCCACTGCTCCTTGACCCTGGGTCTCTCCCACAGGCAATCCCTGTCCCCCCTCCCACACACACACACACCCCAGCCCAGGGTCCCCGCCCCCAGCCCAGGGTCCCAGCCCCCGAGCCCAGGGTCCCAGCCCCCGAGCCCAGGGTCCCAGCCCCCGAGCCCAGGGTCCCAGCCCCGGCGGCGCTCAGGGTCGAGGAAAAGGAAGTTGCGCCTGATCAGCGGGCGCCGCGCCCCCGTCCCTCGGCCGCCCCCGCCCCGCCGCCGCCGCTCACCTTCGCCGCGCGCCGCGGACACGCAGGTGGCTGCCGCCGCCGCGGCCGTGACGACCCAGAGCGCGGGGGGCAGGCGTCCCCGGGCGGAGGCCATGGCCGGGAGGCGGGGGCGCCCTCACCCTCGGCTCGGCCGCGGCGGCGCGCTCCCCGGCCCCGCACACCCGGCCGCCGGGCGCACACCCCGGCGCACACGCGGCTCCGGCGCTCACGCGGGCACCCGCACCCGCCGCCGCCGCCCCGGACGGGGGCCGGCCCGTCACGGCGCCGAGCCAATCAGCACCGAGGCGCGGGGGCGGGCTGAGCGGCGGCGGACCGGGCCCGCGACCCCACCGCGGCACGTGCGCACGCCCGCCCGCCCCCTCGGGGCAGCGCGCTCCCCGCGCCCGTGTCCGCACGTGGACTCAGGCCGCCGCGCCCGGGGCCACAGTGAGGACGCCCCCGCGACACCGGGATACGCAGACCCACCGGGATGAGCCCCGGGTGCACACGGGGCGGCGCATCCACTTGCACACTCACTCTCACACTCACTCTCACACTCACTCTCACACTCACTCTCACACTCACTCTCACACGCGCCAGGCCCCTCGCCCCGTGACGCACTCGGATGCACACACCCTCGTTCGCTAACAGAGGCGCAGAGACCCGCGGAGGGGCCACGTCCGAAAGCTCTTCCAGGTGAAAACGCTCAGGATGGGCATGAAGGGGGCACCCGAGGGTCAGAGTGCAGTGATTACATCCTGACTGTGCAGCCTTGGGCAAGTGTCTTAACCTCTCAGAGCCTCAGCCCCCCTGTCTGTGGAAGGAGGACAATGGTATCTGAGTCCCAGGGCTGTTGTGAGATTTACATGCAAGGACGCAGGTACAGGGCACCGCCTACGCCAGGCACACAGCCAGGAGGCTGGCAATGGCAGCTGCTCTGGGCCGGTGGGGATTACCACTCCCTGCTTTTCCTCCCTTGCCTTTCCCCACCTCCCCTTCCATTCCCAGGAGTGGTCTTTCATCCTGGGAAAGCTGTGGGAGGGAGGGCAGGGACTTGGGGGTGTCCCTCCAGGTGTCAACCCACCACCCCTAAATCCCATGAGCACCTGGTGGGCCAAGTTGTCCTGGAAGCAGAAAAGAGGTCTGCAGCTCCCAGGAGCTGGTCCTCAAGTGGGGGTGCCCCTGGGAACACCTTCTGAGGCTGCCTCTGACTTCTAACTGGCTCAGGCTGTTACCCCTGACCGCTCGCCCAGCTCCTGCGCTCGCCAGGGAAGGCGGTTAAAGGATGATAAAGGCTCTCTGGGGAGTGTGTGCCAGGTGCCAGGCCCTGTGCTAGGAGCTTTGTAAACTTGCTCTACTTTAAGCCTCACACAGCCCTGTGGGCAGGTGCAGCTAAGGAAACAGAAGTGCAAAAAGGCCATCCTTTGCCTTAGATCACACCGCTGGTTAAATGCTAGAGAGGTGCGCAGACCCAGATCCACTGGACTCCAACGCCCACTCCCTGCCATGCGTCTTTGTTACAGAAGTGAAAGACAGCTCAGAGGAGGAGCCCTTTCCCACAGCTCAGATGGGCGGCCTCAAAGGGGTAGTAAGCCCCCCGTTACGGGGACAATCAAGCCGACACTGGGCAGAGACTGTCCAGGGATGCTGTGAAGGGGGGGTGGGTAACGGGAGCAGGCTGCAGGAGACCCAGAGAGGCAAACATGTATGCCTGCAGGACACAGGCGCGCCCCCTCAGGGAACCGCGGGGGGAGTGCGCCCAGCTCCAGACAACACTGCCAGGGGGACGGGAGCCCGATTTCCTGCATTTTCAGGAGAAGTTCTATGTCTTGATTTTTTATGTGGTGTCTCCTAATATTTACAGTTGGCAGCTAATGCCAACGTTCTAAGAACACCGCAGTGTGGGCCAGCCCGTGGGGGGAGGCAGCCCGTGGGGGGAGGGCAAGGCATCCCCAGCTCCCCAGCAGGGCTGGACTCTCCACCCCTCCTCTCACTGAGTCCCTGGGATGTCAGGCTTTCACCCCATTTTAAAGGCACAGAGACTGAGACTCCTGAGCACTGACTGGGGAGCGGGAAGCAGGAGCGGGTCTGTGCTGGCTGCATCTCATGTGTCTCTCTCCCCGGCTGGATTCCCAGCCTCCTGAGGGCAACGTCCATCGCAGGGTCCGGCTGGGTCATGCGTGGGCCTCCTGGTGCCCAGAGGTGTCCTGGGGACCTTCACTGAAAGGCAGGGCGATGAATGAGCAGACTTCCAAGAGGCCCACAGTGTGAGGGCTGAATCTGAACAGCGCTCACCGCTCCCACCAGCACCTTGACACCCTGGGTCCTCGGGTCCTTCCTCGCTGTAGGAACAGGCAAGGGGGTGGGGGGTGGGCTGGGCGGAGCTGGACTTGGCCCAGCAGGGTAGCCTCTGAGCCTCCAACCGCTCCCCGACCTTCATCTTTCTCTTCTGGGAGTGGGAAGGGGAGCTGTGGGGGCCATCAGATGAGCCCCAATTACACGTGGCCCCTCCCAGGAGTGTTTCTTCTCTTCCCAGCTAATAAGATGGGCCCCTTCCCTCAAAGTGCTTCCAGGATGGAGGGAGGCAGCCTCAGTTTCCCTGAACTATCAAGGTGAGGCCACGCCACTAACTCAACCAGAAGTGCTGGTGGCTCAGGTGAGTTCACGGTGCAAACACACTTGGGGACCTGGGCAGAGATGGGGACTGGAAGGCAGTGCTGGAGTTCCCAGGGTGGGGGAGCTGAGCAGCTCTGGCGGAAGGGACGGGTGGGTGGTGACGTCCACTCGTCCTTCAGCCACCCTCACCCTGCCCTGGGAGCCTCAGTACCCCCCTCAGCAGCCGACTCCTTGCTCTGCTCGGTTCACTGTGAGGGGATTGGAGGGGGCAGGCAGCCCTCACATCTGTGCGGAACCCTCTCCTTCTCCCCTGGCTCGGGGACAGGGCCACTTCTTAGGCAGAACCCGGTTCTCAGCATGAGGCCCATGTGGCTCCCTCGATGAGGGACTGTTTTCCCATCCGTAACGGGCCAGCTCCCCTGCTTTCCAGTTATAAGGGGCATGAAGGGAACAGGCGCTCACACCCCACTGGGGGAGGGGAGGCCTGGGGTTCCCAGGTAATAAGATAGGACCCTCCTCTCGAATGCTTCCCAGACGGAGGGAGGGAGGCAGCCCCAAAATCCAGTGAGAAGGTAGCTTATGTTGCATAGGAGAGACTCAGACCACAAGGACGGTGTTAAAACCGCATGGCACCCCAGAGCCGGGGGGTGGGGTGGGGGGGCGTCTAAGGCAGCCCTGGGCGATGGAAAGACAATGTGGCCATATATGAAATGCAATTTTTTCCTCATAGCCACAGTAAAAAAGTAAGACGAAATAGACGAAATTAAATGGAATAATGTAGCTGTTGAGTGCACGCTGCCAGGATATTAGACTAATTTACTAATCAACTCAGTCATTCACCAGCTCCACGTCCAGCCCCCCAGGCACAGGGAGGAGATGGGGGCCGCGGGCACGGTCCTGGCCGCACGGAGCCCCGGTCCAGCAGGAAGCAGACCATTAAACGGGCGGTGGCCAAAGCCCTGTCCACAGAAGGGAGTGTTTCAGACCCTGTAAGCACCACAGTGTAAAATAAAATTTACAACTTAAATTATTTTTTCATCTAAAGTCCTCTCGAAGCAGAAAGTATCGAATGTGACTCAGCTCCTTGTCGGTGGCTTGGAGTCAGCAAAGGACTGCTGGATCCTGATGTGGGAGAGGACGAGCGATGCGCCCAAACCTCCGTGGGGGACAGGGCGAGGCGGACGGGCCCACGCACCCCGTCCCCTAAAGGCCCCGGCTTCCCTGCTGCCACGCATCCCTGCGAGCCCCTCACCCCGAAGCCGCCGGCTGCTCCTCTCCACTGCGGGGCTCCTGCCTGGCAGTGCCCCCCACCTCTTCCGAGTGCACGCTTCTCCGAGCTGTGGGTGAAGCAGGAGTCGGCGGCTCCCCAGGAGTGGAGGATGTGAGTGTGGGCTCAGCACGGTGGCCGCTCCAGTCGCCTCGGCCTGCTCCCGGCTGGCCTCAGGATATCTGTCCTCAGGTGGGAGGGGAAGTGAGGTGTTGTTATAAATGCGTAAGAGGCTTATTAATGGCCGGGCATGCCCAGACTAATTGCTTCCTCCTGTTTACATATAATCAATCACTCCCACAGGCGGGAACCACTGGTGAGGAGCAGGGCAGAGGGAAAACATGACCACACGCCACGGCCTCTGAGGTCTGGCTGCGCCACCATCATTCACACTCACATCATCTCTGTCCCGAGAAAACCAAACCATCCCTCTCGCCCTCTCCCCCCTCGCCTGCTGCCTTCTCCCTCTCTCCCCGCCGCCTTCCCCACAAGCTTCTGGAAAGAATCGGCTGTCCTCATGGACTTCTTCCTTGCTCCTCATCCATTATCACCTCCACAGTCCCTTATACATCACCCACCCCAGACCCCACTCCAGGAGTCTCTGTCCCACGCCTGGTCCTCACTGGACACCATCCCCCACCCAGCTGGGCCAGTCCAGGGACCTGAACTTCCTCTCCGTCCCTCCTTCTCCATCAGCTGTGTATCTGGGACATTCCAGGTCCTTCGCATCCATTCCTTGCCGATGCCACCAGCCTGCTGAGTCCCCAGCACCTCTCTCTGGGGCAGTTGTGCCGGCCACATCGCCGGCCTCCGTGCCCACTCTCTGGGCCCCTCCATCACCAGAAAGCCCCGTCAGTGCAAAGGTCATGGTCAGCTCCTGCCCATGCTCTCCCCTTATCTCCAGAGCCTCCTGCTGTTCCCTCTGGATGAAGATCCGAAGACTTTTCCTGCTACACGCCCTTGTCCAGGAGGCCTGGACCCTGCCACCTCTCTAGCCACGACCTGCCCCCTGTCTGCACCTGAGCTCAGTGTCAGGGTGGAATCCTTGACCCACACTTGGGTCACACCTTCCTGAGAGCAGGGATGGTCTCTGCTCTTGCTGGGCACCAAATCCCCAGCGTCCGCATGTGGGCGGCCCTCCCTCCGTAGGACTTGTCTGCCTGGGCCCCGGCTCCCTCTGAGGCCTGGCCCAGACCTGGAACGGGGGCCAGATTCGGATGCGCGTGACTCCAGGCAAACCTGCTTACCTGTCCGGGGCGCGCTCAGTGTGGGAGGAGGCTCTCAACATCTAGGATAACATGGCAGAATACCCACTGTTCTTACTCATCTTAACAACAGCCTCTGAAGTGAGTTCTATTGTCTGCACTTCCTAAGTGAGGGGAGTCGGGGGGTGGGGGGTGGCGTGACATGATTCGTCCAAGATGCCACAGCTACTCAAGTGGCTGCTTGGATTCAAACGCAGACCTGTGGCTCCCTCGCCCACACAGCAGCTGGGAGCAGGGAGGGCGTCAGCGCTCAGCTGAGTGTAAAGTCTGGGGCCCTGGGTTGGTCAGAGGTGAGGGGAGAGCAGGTGCCACAGGGGCCATTGACCTGTGGGTTAGGCAGTGGGTGTGCTGACCCTCTCTGAGCCCCTCAGGCTCCTGAGGGGGGGATGGGGGGCGGTAAAGGAGCTCAGGGCCCTGAGGACAGGCGCCACTGGGCTATGGCAGGGGTCGGGGAGGGAGGTCCTGCCTGGCCCCCGGCTGTATTTTTGAGCCTGCGTGGGGCTTGACCTCTCCGCATGACCATGGGACCCTCCTCTGCAGTGTCGGGGTGACAGGCTTCCAGGCAGCAGTTGGGGGAAAATCTCTAGATTCATTGAGAGGCAGCAAAGACCTTTGGGCTCCAGCATTAGACGTGGCTCAGATCTCAGGCCTCACCCTTTGCGTGTGCTGTGTGTCGCTGGGAAGTCGCTTTACTTCTCTGGGCCTCGAGGTCTGGTCTGTCGAATGAGGACACCACCACCTTCTCTGTAGGGTTGTGATGATGAAAAGGGTGCCTGGCACACAGTAGGCCCTCATGCATCCCCGGCTCGCCCCACCCAGCCCCAAGACCTTCCTCAGAGAGCAGGCGGGATCAGGCTGTGGCTCATTATCAGAAAGAGGAGCATTAATATCCCTGATATTAAAAAATAACCTTATTGTCACTCTGCCTGGTGGGGAGGAGGTGAGCCCACATCGGCATCTGACAGACTCTGAGGGCCGGGTGACAGTGACTTGCTGGGGTGGGGGTTGTGGAGGGTGGGAGGCGGGTGGGCGGTGATGGCGCCTCTCACCTCTGGAGCAGGGGAGCAGTTTTAGGAGGTGACTTGCTAATATCCAATATCGAATGTATTGAAATGCTAAGCAGCCTCCAGATCTCTGTCTGATTTTCATTAAAACTGCGGAGGCAGCGGGGTGATGGGGGGAGGGGTAGTGTGGCTCCATCACCATCACTTGGAAGGTCTGACTGCAGGAGCCAGAGCGTGGGGGTGGGGGTGGGATCTTGACCAGCGAGGCCACTTCCACCCACACCTCTGCCACCACCTTCCCAGCAGCCACCCCAGTTACCATCACCATCACCGGCTACGAGGGAGCCCTGGTCCTGGGGGAGGCCCTGGCTCATGGAACCGCCTCAGTCACTACCCCCCGCCCTCCCCCCCCAGATCCTAGTCCATTTGCTTCTCTGTCATAGGGACAGAGAAGGGCCCCTGTCCTCCCCCGTCCTGTGCCATCCACCTGCGCTTCCTGAGCCCAAACAGGTCCGTGCACCCGGCCACTGCAGGTTCAGGAGAGGGAGCCAAGCAGGGTAGCCACGGCCTGCGTGTGGGGAGGAGGCGGAAAGTGGTCACGACTAGAGGGCAGGTGATTCCCCAAGGTCACCCCCTCGGAAGCAGCCAAACTGAGAGGTGAACCCAAGCACATCTGACTCTCCCACTGCGTGTGTCCCCCTCGGCCTGGTGGCTCCTTGGGAGGGAGCCAGAGTGGAACTCAGGAGACCCATCAGGGCCCGGGGTCACCTACGAGGGCCTCCCCAGAGTCCCGTTGGGTTTGGAATGGTCCCAAGTGCAGATTTGCTCCCTGGGATGAGAGTGGGAGAGGGGCTGAGAGCCGGGGCTGCCGGCCGCAGGGCTGTCTGAATTCCGGCCGAGCTGTTCCAGCCTGGCCCAAGGTCATTTGTTCCGGGAAGAACGGCAGCTGCTCAGCCCCGTGCAGGCGCCCTCCCTGCTCGGAGCCGGGAGCCGGGAGCCGGGAGCTGAAGGACAGTGCTCCTGGTGAAAGCAGATTACCCGGTGAGGGGCCGGCGGCGGGATGGCTCCGTGGTGACAGGTCCATCAGGCCTGCCTCTGCCTCTCAGAGGGGATGTTTCCTGGGGCTGCTGGTGACAGGCCCAGGGCTGCGGAGGGAGTGCTGATGAGGTGGAGACAGCCTGGCCCCAGCCCGGGCAGCGATGGGCGGGGGCTCAGCCTCTCTGCCTCCCCCGAGAAGCCAGAGGCGTCGTCCATCACCAGCCTTTCCAACTCGCTACCATCCACGGGATCTGTCCCCTCTTTAACCCCATCACCGCCCTGTCTCCTGGCACAGCCTCCTAGGAGCCCTCTTGCCTCCATGCTACCTCCAATCCCCACCTTCCCCACAGGGCAATCTTTTCTTTAAAAAAAAATATTTTTATATTTTATTGATTTTTTACAGAGAGGAAGGGAGAGGTTAGAGAGTTAGAAACATCGATGAGAGAGAAACATCCATCAGCTGCCTCCTGCACACCTCCTACTGGGGATGTGCCCGCCACCAAGGTACATGCCCTTGACTGGAATCGAACCTGGGACCTCTCAGTCCGCAGGCCAACGCCCTATCCACTGAGCCAAACCAGTCAGGGCTAAAAAAATATTTATTGATTTCAGAGAGGGAGAGAGGGAGAAAGAGAGATAGAAACATCAATGATGAGAGAGAATCATTGATTGGCTGCCTCCTCACGCCCCCTACTGGGGATCGAACCTGCAACCTGCCTGTGCCCTTGACGTGAATCGAACCCGGGACCCTTCAGTCTGCAAGCTGACACTCTATCCACTGAGCCAAGCTGGCGGGGGCAGGGCGATATTTCTAAGGCATGATGCACCCCTGCTGGCCCCCTGCAGCGACCCCGCTGTCCCGGAGAGAGCCCAGCTCTGTGGCCTGAGAAGCTGTCTGGCTTCTGCCTCTCGCAAGTTATGCTCCACCCTCTCTGCTTGGGGCCTTTGCTACTCCTTCCTGCTGGCACCCTCCCCTCACCCTCCACTTCCTCATGCAGTGGGGCGGGGGGGGGGGGGGGGGGGGGGGGGGGGGGGGGGGGGGGGGGGGAAGCGATGAGGGGGCTAACTTGTACTCCTCCTGCAGGCCTCAGCTGGGATAGCACCTCCTCCAGGAAGCCTTCCCTAGACTGAGGCCCCACAGCTCCCTGCGATAGACTGAAGGCATGTGGGCCTGTGCTACGGGTTGTACGACGTTGCCTCCGTCCACCCGACACTGGCCAGAGTGTGGACAATGCCTGTTTTTCCATCTCACCCACCACACGGGGGAGGGGGGCCCTCATGATTGTCCATTTCTAAAGTGGGGGTAATGTGCTCCAAGGCACCAGCAGGGATGGGGCTTGTATGAGCCAAGAATCCAAGGATCCAGCCCACATCCCCCGCCCCCTTGAGACCACGGCTTCTGGGGGCCGTTCTGGGTTCACCCAGCTGCCAGCCCTGGTCAGTCAGACCTCCGCCAGGGCCAGCCCTCCCAGTGGGGCTGCATCCACTTCTCTGGCTCTCGGCCCCAGTGGGCAGCTGCTGGAGCTCCTGGCCTTTCCCGTCCCGACTCCTGGCTTCTGGATGCACCGCCACTTGTCCCTGGTCCCCATCTCCACACTCAGAGCAGCCTCTTGGCCCCACCCACCTCCACTTGCTGGCTCCCTTGGGGGCTGGGGACCCTGGACCCCGCTTGAGCCCTGCCCCAGCCTTCAGTCTGGGCTCTGGCTTCTTCTGTCAGCCTGTCCCCCCACCAGAGCTTTGAACCTCAACGTGGAGCTCAGCGCTCTGCCCAGCCCCTCCTCTCCCCACCACCATGGAGGGGCCGGGGGCTGGGGATGATGAAGTCGTCTCTGAGGAAGGACGCTAAAGATGTAAACGCGCCCGTGAAATCCCCGATGACAGCCGTGACCACTGTGGCTCCAGCCATTAAACACGGAGCTTTAACGGCCCCTGAAATACACCTGGGGCGCTCGTCAGCGGCTCCTGCTCACCACACGTGCACATGCAGCCCCGTGCACACACCTGTAAACGCGTGCACGCACAGCCGGGCTCAGCGAGCAGCACAGAAGGGTGGGATGGGGACCTGGGAGACGGCTCCAGCAGTTCCCTTGGCCTAAGGATGAGGGCGCTGGGGCCCAGCGTGGAGGCCCCCTTTACTCGTCATCCCTCCTGGCCTCCCCGTCCTGCAGACTTGCACGTTCCGTGTGCAGGGCACTCGCTCACCCCTGCATCCTCCCGAAATGGCTTTGATGAGGGTCAGGTCCTATTGAACACTCGCCCCTCCCCTGCTCCCCCAGCTCAGCCCCACACATGC
This sequence comes from Murina feae, assembly GCA_004026665.1. NCBI lineage: Eukaryota > Metazoa > Chordata > Mammalia > Chiroptera > Vespertilionidae > Murina > Murina feae. Next base: position 47,801 of record PVJC01007152.1, read on the forward strand.
GGCCGGAGCCTGGTGCACAGCAGGCCCCAGCGGTTCCTTTCACTGGGTGCACTCAGTCGCGTCAGCCGTGGAGGAAGGCTCCGCACCAAGAACTGCGGGCTCTGAGGCTCACTCGGTGGGATTCAAAGCCCTGGCTGGGGAGGGAGCCTGGCTCTGAGTTCTGGCCTTGGCACCGACTCCCGTGCGACCTTGGCCTTCTGTGGGAGCAAGGCCTCCCGCTCTCTGGTGTCAGGCTCCTTATCTGAGAAGCCCACCTTGCCCGAGTCGCCAGGGAAGCCGTGGTGGGTGTCTGACTCACGTGGGGGTGTTGGCTGGTCTGTATCCCTGCAGCCTGGCCGGGATGGTGGCCTGGCCGCTCTGGGAGTCACAGCCTGCTGGGCACCGGTAGCTGCGAGGCTCTGTTAGAGGTGCTTCCTTTGTGGGCAAGTGCACAGGGCACCTAGTAGGAGGTGCTTACATAGTAGGAGGGTTGACTAGTCTGAACTTAACCACCAACTCCTGTCAGAGTGAATTTTCAGGAAGCATTCAGAAATCCCTTCTTCTGTGTCAGCTCCCTACCAAGAGAGGTCAGGGTCCTGGAAAGTGGGGGGGGGGGGCTGGGGGGGAAGTAGAGGGGGGAAGCGCTTCCCTCTTCCCTCTTCAGCCTGTGAGCCTCACCACTCCTGGAGAGCCCGGGCTGGCTGCTCTCCTGCGGTGAGTGTTGTCCATTGTGCTGCAGGCACGCTCAGCCGGGACCATCCTTCCAAAGCGCCAGGCACAGGGCCAGCCTGACAAGTGCCATTATTCCCTCCTGGGCACCCTTTCCAAAGCCAGCGGGCCCCTCTCTCACACTCCCATGGGCCTCAGGGCTCAGCCTCCCACTCCAGTCTCAGCTATGTTTGCCCTTTCCAGGGGTCATCTGTTACAGGCAATAGGACACAAGGTACCAAGGGCTCTTATTTTAAAGAATCTGAGCAGAAAAATGCCTGTGCTTGCCTGGTGGCAGCTGGTGGTGAGACCAACCCCCAAAGGCTTATCTGTGGTGGAAAAGGTGAGAGGGGGCCTTTGAGGGGAGGGGAGGGGACAGGCAGGGGTGGAAAAGAAAAGCAGACAGGCCTGGCTGGAGTGCTGGGGACTCCACGCAGACCAGTGATGGCCCTGGGGGCCTTATCCCTCAGGCCACCTCCCTCCCAGATGGGACTGAGGGGGGCAGGGGCGGCAGAAAGGGCAGAGCGCTGCCAGGGGAAATTTACATGCAAGCAGATGGCAAAGGGCAGCTCAAGACAAACTCCAGGCCCTGGGTTTGGAGGATGGGGAGCCGGCTGGTGGGGAGGAACTGCGAGTGAGCCCCATATTCTCCTCTGTAAAATGGGGGGATAATGCTGCTAGTGTCCCCACAGGGCCGATCTGGGGTGAAACGGTGCAGCTCTGAGAGCCGGGCCTGATGCGGATTCGCCATGGTGGTGGCTGACTACACTGGCCGTTGCTATTGCTACCATTTCAGTAACAGTGATTGCTTATCCAGCAGCAACTGTGGCTCATTTAAATCCTCAACACACCTTGTGGGTGAGGACCTCGTTAGGGCCTCCAGAGAGGCCTGGAGGGGCGAGGACAGGCTCCTGGTCACATGGCTGGGGAGCAGCGAGGGACAGGGATGGGGCCAGGATAGTCAGTCCTCCCCCCGGGGGCCTCCGGCTCCCCACTGCCCAGGGCTCCCGCCTGCCCAGGGCTCCCGCCTCTGGTTCTGCTGGGGAGAGGTAGGGGCAGCAGGTGTCGGCCTGGGGCTGGTGCTGACCCAGGGAGCATGCTCTGAGGGAGCCACTGGTGACCGTGGGTGGCTGTATGTGTTGGAGTGAGGGAGTGTGGAGGCAGGGCCCCCACCCCCGGGCCCTGGGATGGTGGCCCTGCCCAGACCTCTGCCCACCATCTCATTTCCAACAGGAACTCGGTTATGAGCAGTGGCCAGCTGGCTCAGGAACTTCAAAGATACTATTTGATGAGTTTTAGCAGCTTCAGCAAAATTCTAATTTGAATTTCAGGCGCTGGAGTGTGATTTTCTCGGTGACAGCTTCGAGGGATGCTGGGCTCGCTGTCATCCAGGGGCCCTTACTGGCTGCGCGGCGCCTGCCTTCCCGGGGAGGAGAGAGGAGAGACGGGAGGCTGAGGGAGCCGCCTCCACTGAAGCTTAGGGAGGAGAGGCATAAACAGTGACAGGGAGAGAGGGGGGCAAGGCAGGCTCAGAGCAGAGACAGACCCCAAGAGGGAAGGGGAGGAGGCGGGAGAAGGAGGGGGAGGGGCCTTGGGGGGAGAGAGAGAGAGAGAAAGAGAGAGAGAGAGAGAGAGAGAGAGAGAGAGAGAGGCAGGCACTGGAAACAAGGACCATGGAAGACCCAGAGGGCACAAGGCAAGACAGACAGAGACAGAGAGACTGATAAGTCAAATGCAGACAGAGGGACCACCCGCAGTAGAGGACAGAGGTGGAGATGGAGACACAGGAAGACAGTGGGAGGCAGGGCCAGACGGGTGGGGAGGTGGGAGAATGAAGAGAGACACACTGAGGGAGATGGGGAGGGGTGAGCTCACATTACTAAGCGCCTGCTCAGTGCCAGGCCTGGGGCATGGGCTCCAGCAAGGAGCAAGACAGGCAGGCTCCAAGGGCTGTGGAGGGAGCCTGGGCTCCCGGCACAGGGTGGGGCGGGAGGAGGGAGTTGTCTCCAGCCCCCAGCCCCCAGCCCCCTCCCACCCGGGGACGGCTGTCCCAGAGGTGAGGGGGAGTCCTGAGTCCCCTAATCTGAGTGCTGCTCTGACCCCAGCCACCTGCTGCCCCAAACCCCAGCAATGGGCAGTTTGCAACAGGAAGTTAATGCTCAACCCCAGGGCTGTGTGTGTGAAGGGGGCTCATTCCCATGTAGCTCTCCACCATGTGCACATACGCACACACACAAACATGCATGCATACATGTGCACACACACGATGGCTGGGAAGGAGAGAGGACAGGGAGGGATAGAACGGAAGAGGGATCTGGGAGCAAGGAAGAGTCGCTTCATCTCTGAGCCTCAGTTTCCTCCTGTGTAAAAAACTGGGAGCAGAGCATCGCATTCTCACCTGGCTCAGTTGAATGAATCTGAGCGGAAGGGACACACACCCAATAAAATGGACCTGGGTCCTGAGATCCACCCCCCCCATTCCCCTCTCCCCACATCACCCTTCTTGGGGGGAGAGAAAAGGGGCCTTCTTCCCACCTCTCCGCCCAGCTGACAGGGAGGGAAGCCTTACGGGCTGCGTGCCTTCCGGGCCGTGCAGGACTCCCCGGCCTAGAGTGAACTCTTGGTGTCCCGACTGGTGCTCAGCCAGGCGGGCGGGGACTGGGAGAGACAGGTGACCCCGGCCTGGGCAGGCGCCGCAGCCATCCCGGATGCGTGAGAGCAAAGGCTGGGGCGGGACAGATGAGCATTCCAGCCAGGCACAGCATATGGCTGCGGAGCACTTGAAGTTGGTGTCTGAATGAGACGACTGGGTATTGAAAGTGTGGAAAGTCTCATTAATATTTGTATACTGATTACAAGTGAAAATGAAAATAATTTGGATATAATGGATTAAGTGCAACAGATTATTATGTTAATTTCACCTGTTTCTCTTCACCCTTATAATGTGGGTATTAGAAAATTTAAAATTACACATGTGGCTCATATTATATTTCTTCTTATTTTTAAAAAATCATTTAATTTTTTTTTTTGTTTTGTTTTAGAGAGGGAGAGGGGGAGAGAGGGAAAAAAAAACATTGACCAGCTGCCTCCTGCACATCCCCCAAGGGGAGCTGAACCTGAAACCTGGGCAGTGTTGTGACGGAACAGAACCCACAACCGTTCCGTGCACAGATTGACGCCCAGCCAACTGAGCCACACCCGCCAGGACGCGTGTTAGATTCCTGACTGGACCTCGCTGTTCTAGAACACCTGAGTTGGAGGAGCCATTACACATCCAGAACTCTGAACCTTCCTATACCGGGGTGGGGGTGGGGGTGGGGGTGGGATGGGGGGAGGCCCAGAGGGGACTTGTTGCAAGTCAAGGTCAGAAAGCCGTGTCCAGGAGGTTTGCACTCAGGTCTCAGGGACACATTGGGAGAAAACAGAGGAGCAGGCATTGCTTCTGAGAGTTCTAAGTGCCAGCGGGGAGGAGTGTGAAGAGGCTCCCGCCAGGGCTGCTGGAGGCCCTGACCTCGGCCTGAAGCCTCAACAGCGAGGGGCCGGAGACTCGGTGATGCCACGGCCACGAAGGAGTGTGCTCATTGAGAAGGAAAAAAGGCGAAGCTCAACTGCGGACAGTAACGAAGGCTGAGCCCTCACACGCTAGTGAAGGGCAGAGTGGAATTCCGAGAACATGACCTGCTTGTGCCCGAGGCCTGGACCCGGCTGAGGGCTGATCCTGAGCCAGGTGACCTCTCCGGGCCGCACTGCCTCCTGGGAAGGACGCCGGGAGGGGGGTGGGCGACAGATGCGAGTGCTCAGCGGCTGCTGGGCCATGGGAGGCACTGGTGTGCTCTGCAAACATTTGCTGCTAGAACCTGGGAATCCACCGAAAACCAGATTGCCAGGTCCACTCCGCAGAGCTGATGGTGCAGGTGAGGAGACGGGCCAACGAGGAAGCAATTTAGATCCTGACGAGTGCGATGAAGTTACGGGAGTGAAAGGATGGAGAGTGACACCTCCCCGCCTGACCACCGAGTGCCCTCCCAG